>BMAO01016141.1:0-61651 GCA_019973975.1 Trichonephila clavata | reverse complement strand
ATAATGATCCTTTTTCTTCAAATTTCACTATCATTTTACAGAGATTTTTAACATTGATTGGACTTTTTTGAATCTTTTTTGTAGAGTTTGAAATTTCTTTAAAACAAAACTACTGTGGAATCAATATTTTAGTAAAACAAATTTACAAACACGATGTAAATTTAAGGTCATTATGTGAATCAAGCACATCAAAAATATTAAAATCTCTATGAACGTTTCTAGATTTTATAACAGCCTCTGAGCATGATGGTGAAAAAATTTGCATCAGTACCACAGATTTTCAAATTAATTCACCCTTTAGTCACATTTTTTTTATATTAAGTCAGCAATAAAATTTTACAACCTTCTAATGTAAGCAGTTTTGAAAAAAATACAGCTCTTAAATTAAGGATTCTCTCCATAGATAATCTGTGAACAAGCACAAGATATGTCCAAAATCTTGCTATAATTTATTGCATTGGTTTCCACAATTTCTTCAAAGAAAATTAAGCCTCAAATATTCATACTAGCACAAATGCCCACCATACAGTAAAAGAGTTAGATAGGTCACATTCAATTTTTTATCAGATCTTGTGGAAAATCCTTCGACACTACTTTATAAACTGTTACTCATGAAGATGTTGTTTCCACGTTGTTGTAGCAGAGTGTGTTAAGAAATGCCATTAAATTTTTTTTTTAAATTTTAAAGAAACTTTACTTTTTTAGTTAAAGCAAAAATGAAACATGATGAAAATCATATACAAAATCAGAGCAACACTCCAAATCAAGATAAAAAGGCTTGCTCTTCATTAATTGATGAGAGGTTGCATTTAAGTAGTAGAAACATGAATGTTGCTGCTTCTGTATTTGAAAACAACTCAGGTTTTACAGTCACAAGCAGAGTAATCATCGAGTCAAAACCTAATGGGGTGAAAATCACAATTTACTACAGTTACTATTTACTTGAAGATAGCATATAATTCAACCCATGTACCTATAAAAGATGGTAAACTTGCCATCTTGGCTTATGTTCATAAGAAAATGATGCAATGCAGTAAGTTTATCAAGCAAACACATAACATAAAAGATACTTTTTCAAACACAATATTTTGCCACACATTCGTGATTATCTCTTTAGTTTCTTGCTCACCTTTAAGTCAATACAGTATGGCCTTGGAATACCCAAACAAAACACATTTTTATTAGGATGGTGCAATGGATATTCACAATTGTTGAAATTGAGAATTACAAACTCTGTGCTCTACCCTGGCTGTTCCATTGTGTTCCTCAAAGGTAGCAGTATAGAACAGATTTTCTGCATTTTTTATAATGGATCCATACTTCTTTGAGGAGTTAATTATAACATGTCAAGTGACACACTTCCATCACCAAGCAACGATAAGCATCATTGCAATTTTGCATGAATTCCAGTGTCTTGAACACAAACATGTGAACTCTTCTACATATGGCACTGTGCGTTAAGGATATTTTTATGACATTTTGCAGAAAAACATTTAATCAACCAGCACTTTTTCTAATGAGTGGCCTCCAAGATTCCACATCTCAATACATATGATTATTTGGTTGGAGAGCATTCAAAATGTTTCCTAATTTTTGACAACTTGAGAATTTTCACCTGATTTTATGACACATGTTCATTTCCAGCACACACTTTGCTCAACTGTAGATGGCAGCTGAGAATGAGGACCATCATATGGAACATTGCACAGCATTACACAAAAAAGGTATAACTATTGTAAAAGTTAATGTGGCTAAATGTTTTTATTTCTAATGGGCTGAGGATTGTTGTTTTACCATTGCAGACCTAGTACATTCCCTGGGAGAGCTGGTAGTTTTTTTTTTAGTGCGGCACCCTATAGGCGGATACCAATCGTCGCAGGTAATTTTGACGTCCCATTTTCTTCCACAGAGGGAGGCACCTGAGCTCTTGACGATGCAAACCTGTACTAGGATTAAATTTTGCCAAGCCAAACAGACACTCTAGGGATCTTTTACATGCCTTTGACATGGCCATTGTTGAATTTCTGCATCATGAAAATCCACTGACTTGGGCCTCGGTCGAACACTCAACCTTGGGTGCAGAAGGTCAGCAACAAACCAACCACACCACCCAGCTAGTTAAGTGGCTAAATGTCTAATTTATTTATTAAACACTTTCTGGTGGTAGCATTTATAACATTTTTTTCCATTTCATAATTTTTGAATGTAGACAACTGTGAAATAGTTGTGTATATGTAAGTATAAATGCATGGTAAATCAAAAGAAACTAATGAAATAAGATTCTTTTGTTAGAGGAGGGATGCATAGAGATTGAGAGTTAAAAAATAGTCACTAAAGATATGCCTACATAAATAAATACTGAAGAAATGTTTAGATTTAAATAGGAAGCAAGAATGTATTTTTTTTTACCATGCGTATAATCAAGATTCTATGTCAGATTTAAAACAAATTGTATTTATACAGAATATTCACATACACATGGATCATACTTACACATTATCACCTCTAACAATATAAAGTCCAAGAACTACTTGCTCAATCCCTTGAGAAGAACTATAAACTCTTTCATGGCTTTCATCAAGAATAAGGTTTATAGTTTGATCAAAACCCTTTAATGTTCCCTGTAAGAATGTTGGAATTCAGTCATTTTAGGCATTGTTATGTTATCTATACATTTTAAAATATGGTTTAAATTTAAAAAAAAAAATAAAAACAATGAAATTAAAAAAAAAACATTTCTTCATTTTTGTGTTTTTGTAAATAAGCTTTTAAAATACACAGATCACCCAGCATTTCATCATTGAAACGGCTTCTTATTTTTGTTACAAATTGTCCTGCAGAAGAAAATGCTCGTTCAGACTCTACACAAGTAGGCTTTATCTTCATTAAATAGCAGTATGTTTTTCCAGGTAGTAACCACATCCCTCTCCATTTTGAAAAAGAGACATTTCTTTTTGAATATTTGATAACAGTGTTTCAAATCTAATTGGCTTCATTGGTGCATATCCCTCTTTGATAATTTGATCTTGTTTTCTGCTACTTTTAATGGCTTTTGTGTACAAATCAATTAAGTTATTGAATCAGAATATGAATCAATTTCAAGTGTTACCTCATTTGAAATAGAAGATCCAGTTGCGTAAGCTGTTAGTAATGCAGTGGCATTTGAAGCTCTAGTCTTTCAAGCAGGTCACTATTAATTTACGGCATTTACTTGAAGAAGAAACTGTGACAAAATCTATCCCTGAGCTGTTGCTTATACCATTGTGTAAGTATTGCGGTAAACCACTTAGATCTGTGCAATGTTCTTTCATATGAAAAATGAAAACTGCATATAATTTCTTACTTATAGCACACCCTTATAACTGCACAAAATTCTTCATACATATTTAATAAGAAAAAATACAAATTTTCTAAGAATTAAGTTTTTTAGAAAATTTTGATGAGAAAAAAGTTTAAAAATATATTTTAAACAAGAATTAAACCTAGGGATGAGTCATTTTAATCTTGGAATTTGAAGAAACACCGGGATCTCGGGCAGTGGTGTAACGGAGAACATCTGCCCCCCCCCCGCAAAGTCAAGTTTTGGGCCCCCAAGTTGGATTTTACAAAGGGCACGTACTTGGCAGCAGCTAGCTAGGTTTTGGGCTCCCTAGAACCTTGGCTCCTTCTGCAGTGTGGGGTGTACGTTATGCACTGATCCCGGAACTGCAAACCCTAGCAAGCTCTGTTTGGCTCAAGAACTGGGAAGAATGGGTGGATTAAAAGACACTCGACTAAAATATTTTTCTAGGGAAAAAGGGCCTTTATTCTTGAAGGTCTGCAGAAACTTGTGGATCATTTCTACTAGGGAATAACCAAGCTCAACACAAAATTTCAGGTATTCAAAATTTAGTTTTCACAATTTTCAATTTTTCTGTTATTTTGTAAACTGAATGCCCCACTTACATTCATTAGTCATCAGAAGCCTGAAGTTGGTTGACAACTTCTGTAGGTAGAAAAAATCCCTGTATGTGTATTAGAATCTTCAACTTATACATAGCAAATCATGTTTTTCTAGCTTTGTTTATGCACAGACACAAACATTACTGATGGATAATTTTTTAACACATTTTGTATATAAATTGCCATTATTAACAAAATAATATTTTTCATAATTTTTAAATCTTATATTAGTCATTCTAAGGTACATTCTGTTTCACTCTAAGGCAATTTGAAAAACTATTTTGATTAAAACAAAAATCTTTTAAAAGTGAATATGATAGTTAAAAAAAATATATTTTCCGAAAAATTCCTTATCTTAATACCAAATTTAAAAATTATTTTAAATCAACACAAAACATTTCTCGTACAAAATAAAATTTACAACCCAAAAGATATACTTAAAATGATACAAGAGTGAGTTTTTAACTAACCACAATATTTCTCCCATCTGCAGTGATGATAGAAACAGTATCTGATATTTAATTAAGAATGCATAAATACAACAATAATTAATATGTAGATTATTAGCAAATGAAACATATAAAATATAAGAGTAAAGTATTTTAAAATTTTTCTTTTTTAAAACTCGGCTTATTGAAATTCACACAAAATTTGGTTCAGCTAAACATATATTTAAGAAATTAATCAAGAATTTTAATCACAATTATATAAATTTGTTTCCAAATGTTTAAAGAATCAATATTGTTATTGGGGAAAAAACCCTTATTTTTAAAAATATATTTTTTTGAATATTTAAATAATTTTATTAGCAGAATATGAAAATATTTATATACTTTTATGGCATACTGAATATTTAAATAATGTTTCCAATATCAAAGTTCATTTTCAAAAATAAATAGAAGACATTTTCAGGTATCTAATCCCCTGTAATTTGTGAAATTATTAACTTCATTTCTGTAACTCAGCAATGAGTCTCATTTAACATATCAATTCAAATTCCATTTGAACATAATTTGGTACTTTTTCTGTTTTGCCTGCACAAACAATAGAATTGCCAAAAATGATACAGCCAATGTCAAAAGGAGTATTCCTGCTGGTAACCTTTTACAACCACATTTTCAAAACAAGTCACAGTTATTTCTTATCAAGAACTTTTTGTTAATAATACATTAAAAATAGATGAAAAACTAATAATCTACTTTATCTATATGTGTTTTCAATAAACTACTTGCAATAATTTACTCTGTGAAATAAAATAACATAATCTACTTAACTATCAGTGCCACTGCAGTAAAATTGGTGCCATGTGAATTGCACCTTAATATCAAAACAACAAATATTCAAACATGTTTTATATGAAGAAATACCAATCAGTCAGATTTTGGTGGAAAATGATATTATTTGCGAGGTGCCAAATTGTCTGCAGCGACACTAATATATAAGTACTCATAATTTTTTCTACATTTTTACATAACTACCATATATATATCAGCTTTTATTAATGCTTTCCAAAATTTTATTTATATTTTTCAAATAATGTAAAGTTTCTGCTTTTGATAATTTAATATATACTACTTCAAAAGAAAAAATAAGTAAAAAGATACTTTTCTCTTAAAGCCATACCACATATTTCAATCACTTAATTGGCTTATTTATTTCTAACTTATTGATAAAAATTGGTACTTATCCATTATAAGGACCACGAGTTTGTGACAACTGTTTCCAAGTTTTGGTAGTATGAACATTGGTGATATTATCAATCTACAGTTTGTTAAAGGACTAAAATCTGACATTATAACAGAATCCTAGATCTTGAGAGAGAACAATTTATCTCACAAAGATGAATACACTGACAACCAATATTACACATACAGTAATTATCCTTGCCAACTTTCAACTCCATGGCATGGTCATTTAGTTAAAAACTTCACAGTAGTAGTAAAGTTGCCTTCTGTTGAAAAAGCTCATAGTGTCTTATTTGATTATTGGAAAATTTCAGATATTCATCATTGTAGCAAAATAGTACAAACAGTGGTACTGGTATACTATCACATCTGTATTGACAACATTATATGAAATGAAACACAAGTTGCCAATTCAGCTCATACCACACATGCAAAATTGAGGTTGTCAACTTGGTGAGTTATCTTGAACATGGCATGGTTGCAATAGCACATAAGTATCTAAACAGGGCTCAAGTGTAGTATACAGGGGGCCCTTTGGATTTGGTGACTTTTATATAGAAATTATGGTGAGATAACGAATTCATTCTGGCTTCTGGACACCTATCGCTATGTTAAGTAGCTTGGCGATCGATTTTGAATGTCAAAAGAAATTGACATTGCCAAGGGCCCCCCCTATACTACACTTTAACCTCTAAACAGTTAACAGCATAACAGATAGAAAACTGGGTATTTATGTACTATAGCAACAATGCCAGCTTTCAAAATAACTCATCAAATAGGCAACCCTGATTTCACACATGTTGTAGGCACTGAATTGGCAATTATGTGCTTTGTTTCATTTTTTCTTCACTTGCCGCCATTCAATAAACCTAACCGTATGTTAATATAGCGAGCCAGAATACTAGAATGCAAATCTGGAATTTATCAAATTCTTAAATTATAAAAATAAAATTAAATAAAACTAGTTATTCATTTTCTTTTGTAGATTATTATTTATTTATAATTACTTATATTTCTTTTACGCTAAATTTTTTTGTATATGCACTTCATATTCCTTCATTTCCATTTTTAAAATTTTTGTGGTTTTATTCAATGTTGCTAATATGGTTGCAGTGGTACATAAGTATTGAAAACTGTACAAAATTCTGACTATTTACAAAATAGAAAATAGCTTCATCTTTTTTATATCAACAACAAATATACAAACCAGAATTTGGCTTCATGGCCCTTACAATTGAATAAGTACCAAAAAAACTTTACTGCACTGACATTGATTTTAAATACAATTATTTCTAGGATGAAGGAAATTGGAACTAACAGAACCAACTACTCAAGAAATATGCATAAACAAAACATACTGTGAAATAAGTCTTTAATAAAAAGCATTAACATTAAAGCTGATAGTTGAATCATATTTTAGTACGCATCTTTATCACCCCCTTGTCAAATCAGAGTCATATTTGCTAGACATCTAATATGGAAAAAATGAGCTTTTTGGAATAATTTGGCATCATTTGTTTCAATCAAAAATTAAACTAGGATAAATACGTGTTAATTACACTAGAGTATGGTATTAATTTTGGTATCAGTACGCTACGGCTTTTTACACCAAATAGTGTTAAAATTTAAAGATATAGAGTGATAAAATTAGACTGGCCGCCGAAGATTTATTTAACGTGCTTTCAAAATCTTGCCAAAAATCAGTAGCACACTAAAATCAAATTAGTTCCAAAGTAAAAAAAAAATCTTCACATTGAAGCGTAGCCAATTTTTTATTCACTATTTTGTCACAAAGAGAAAGCAATCAATAATCTTTTGATAAAATGATCCCCAATTGATATGATCCATACTTTAGCCGATCTACAGATTACATCATACAATAATTAAAATGAGTTTCCTGAAAACATTATTCATAAAGTATATAAATTTAATAAAACACCATAAAAAATTTAAAAGGAGAAAACTATAATTTTCTTTTTTGCATCCTTTTCAAGAACAATACAAAAACCCTATTTTTAAAATATAACAAAATAAGGATACGATTTACATAGCTGTCAAGGGTAGTAGCCATACTTAATAGTAAAAAAATAAATACAACTCAAACAAAATGTTTTGTTTTCGGCAATAATTCAATTTGATTTACTAATATCCAAATAAAGCGGTTCATACACAAACAAAATCAAAAATGATTTCTTTCAAAGCATTGCCATTTTTATAACAATTTATATATTTAAAATTATCAGGAATATATCACACTTCAAAAACTACTCACTCATAAAAAATTAGAATCAAAATTTAAAAGTTATCAAATGTAATCGAAATAATTTCAGTTTATGGTTATTTATTTGATCAATCAAACGTATGCATCTTATAAGCAGCAGCTCCTGTAATACTCAACTTACTTCACATGTTAAAATAGTAAACAAATAATTTTCGGTATGGTAGCTTTCTAACCGTAGAACTAAGTTTAATAAATATTGTATAATTCTTCATCATCGTATTTTTAAAAAAGTGGTTAGTTTTAATTTCGTTCTTTTTTACCCGCTTTAAATTTTGAAAAGTAGTTATGGCCAAGGTCATTTTATCGAAACACAAACGAGCTAAGCAATGGGCTGTATTCTCCCGTGTATGGCATTTATATGATGCTAAATGGCAAAATCCATTTGATTCTGCTGATCTCATTGCTAAATACTTAGCTGGTAGGAACAAACCGATATTTCATACTTTAAGCGATTGTGGTGATCACGTTGTAGTTATTAATACAGCTGAAATTGCAATGCCGGACACTGAATGGAGATATCGAATATACCGTCATCACACAATGTATGCTGGAGGTGAGACTTTTACACCAGCTTGGGAACTGCAAAATAAAGATACAACAAAAGTGTTATGGAAAGCAGTATACAAAGCTTGTGGAACATCTCTTCTGAGACATACTCGAATGGAAAGGCTGCATCTCTTTCCAGATAATGTAATTCCTGACGATATCAAAATTAATATTTGTTCTCAAATAAGACAGCTTAGGCCGGTGCCCAAGAGACTTAGCGAATATACAAAAGAAGAGTTAGATAAGTTTCCAAAACTTTTTGAGTGGCCTGAAGATTATGTTAAAGTTTAATTACTGTAGTTATTGGTTGTTATTTAAGAATTAAATACCATGCAATGCTTTAGTTTGATAAATAAATTTGTGAAATGTTAGGAAAATGTGATTTATTTCAGTGAAACTGTGATATTGTATTTTATGGTACTTGCGAATGAGCATCACTGTAGCAAAATAGGCGCCACACGAATCAAGCATTGATATAAAAACAACAAAGATTCTAATGTGTTTTATATGAAAAATTACCAATCGGTCAGATTTTGAAGGGAAATGGTGCGATTCATGTGGCGCCAATTTGACTGCAGTGACTCTAATATTTAAGTACCCTCTAATTTTTTTAAAAAAAGTATTTCTTGCTTTCAATCACATGATTTTGTCACACATTGTTGAAGGATTTAGTTTTTTATATTCCCACAATATACTGTCTTATCAAGCCATCTTTAAATAGTTAACAAGAACATAAATTTCCAATATAGTTTATATATATTTTGTTGTACCATTGTAAATTGTAAAAATAATTAGCTAAAATACAATAACTTACTGAAAAGAAATCAAAATTTAAAACAGGATAGTTGTATGAATTTTTTTTTTTTTTTTTTGCTTTCAACTGAGAGAAATATAACAGTATCATTAGTTAAGTTGGATTTCCAACTTAAGTTTAACTCAACTTTTTTAAGTTATTTTTTTGTTTTTCTCAGCTAATAATTTATTTATGTGTTATTTATAAAATTATTTGTTCATTTTATTCAATTTTTTTTCTTATGTTAAAACATTAAAAAACAAGTGTTCTAGGCATATTTTGAACCATTCCAAATGTTAAATTTATATAGAAATTCAGAAATTTGTAATATCTGATTGAGAATTCAAAAATGAATTTATTAAATTTTGTGAATGGAAGGAAATTTTATTTTACTTTACACACACATATACATATGTCTTAGCTTTAAAAAAAAGTTTGTGATATGTAAAGATTGAAATGTAGAAATTATATATAATTCTGATTAGTTTAATTTGGTATCCAAAGATTTGAACTTGACAACTTTTAACTGTTATAGAATGCATTAAAATGATGTTCCATTAATATCAAGACTACCAATATGGTGAGTTTTTAGGCATTCAGTCATCAAATTCTAGCTACTTATCTTTTGCAAAAAAGAAAAAAAAATTGGCTATTTTTCAAATTAGATTATTTAATTCAGTTGTAGAACTTATGGGCTAATAAGAATTGAGAAGTCTGAAAATTTATTATTTTTCATTACACTTTATTTATTATTTACTATCATTAGTATTAATATCAAATAACATTTCTTGCTGTTATGTAATTTTTTTAAAATTATTGTTAAACAATTATTCATATAATTAGTGCTGCTGGGTAAAGTAATTTTTTTTTTCTTTCGCTTATATTTAATTTGTCTTTTTCATTACTTGTTTAATTTATTGTTATGGTTTAGTTTGTTGTTCAGGTTTAGTCATTAATGATTATTGCTTAGATAGTTTTGCAAATATCCTTTTTCTTTTCAAAACTATTTTTCATGTTACAATTATTCATGTTGTGTGGAAATTTAACCTACTTTTCTAGTTTATTCTATTTTTTTTGCTCCATCAAGGTTTGTTCCCGTGTTTGATTTTTGTCTCCCACTTGTAAGAAATGGGAGCGGGGATGGGAACGCCCACCTTTTAGAGTATGCATGCTTAAATTGTTTTGCAACTATGTTTTACTTGGGAGCAAAAATGTCCCTGAGAAGTTTAGCTACATTGTCATGAATTCTGTATATTTATAATAAAAAGTTCCATTTAAACCAGAAATTTCCAAACTTTTTTTTGTCCTTTGCCGTGTTTTTCATCTTTGGGTAGACCCTGCTTATCTAATATTAATTTTTTGCGCATTTTAACTTAAGTGTTTTTTTGACAGCTGGTATAGAGTTACTTTAAAAGATTTTAATTTTTAACTGTAGTGAAGTATAGTGTTTAAAATTTAAGAATCACATATTAATTAATTTTATAAATTTTAGTTTAATAATACATAAAATAACCGAGCAGAAAAGAAAAGTGTTTTTAATGGGAGGGATATGAATCTGGCACTTTAATAGCAAATTTTCAACATTTGGCATCAATCTTGTCAAGTTTAACCCTAAATTTTCCTCAATTAAATAATGTCCAGTGTCTCTCTCTTTTTGAGTTTGGCAACCGTGATGAAACTCATGCTCACAAGGAAAAACAAAAAGTTTCTCTCGATATTCGATAATTCAGGGGTAAATAATAGGAATGTCTTATTACAGCTAAAATTGCTGACATCCATTTCTAAACTTTACTTTAAGATCTTCGTTAATGCCTATTCCAATCAGTTCTTGTAAAATAACATTAATTTTCTTCAATGGGACCATATGATTTCTTAGTCTACTGTGGTATTATCATATAGTAGAAGCATTCTCAAACCTGGTTTCAAATTCTGAATAGAGGACATATAAATGTTGGTTAAAACATCTTCCTGGCAGATTGTGTGTGGCAAAATGAGAAACTGGGAAAATTCGTGTCCAATATTATACTGGTTTAGCTTAATTCTGGTAAGAAAAGCCGAAATGATGGTCCTTGTTTTTATTAAATATATGCTGTCACCTTGTAACTCTGCAAATTAACCTCATGAAATGTAGTAAATACATCTGTAAAATAGGTAAAAACTGTTTTCCCCTTGAGATTAATATATATATTTTTTAAAATTAAAGGCACTTTCTGATTTACTATCATAGACCCCCATTTACACCTCACGAACCCTTAAATTATTTTTTCACAGACGTGAACCCCTTGCAAGTCGTCATAGACCCCTGGGGGTCCATATAGACCACTTTGGGAATCACTGATTTAAACTTATTATTCACACATCTCCATGAAAATGGAATAATGCAGTGGCGTCCCGGAGAATATTAAGGCCCCTCTGCAAACTCAGGTTTTGGGCCGCAAGCCCAAATAATTTTGCGTCAATCACCCCCCCCCTCCCGCAATGCGGGTGTACGTTAAGCTACCGGAATAATGAATGATATGCAAATGTATACTTTTTGATATCACTATTTTTGTGTTTTGCAAAGATTTAAAAAAATATATATAATCACATTACAAATGTTTATTACATAATCTAATATATAAAATTCTCGTGTCACGGTGTTTGTAACCAAACTCCTCCAAAACGACTTGACCAAATCTTATGAAGTTTTGTGCGTATATTCAGTAGGTCTGAGAATAGGACGTAAACTATTTTTCATTCCGATATTGCAATTAGTTGAAAAGATATTAATTAAAAATCTTAAAACCCCTGTCTGTTGTTTCGCTTGGCGTCGAAAATCGGTTTCGCGCCAGATGTGTGACTTTTCTCTGTTCCACCGTCCAAATCACCCTGCTCATGGGTTACATTAGCAAAAGGAGTGTCTGTAAAAAATAAAAAATCACCAAATTTGGCGAGTGAAAAGTTTATCCCCCCCCTCCATTTTTTGTGCATATCTTTAATTCAAAAATTCATATATTGCATCCGTTTGTAACAAAATATTTTCTGGCATAATAAAAAATACACATTTACACTGATATAATTTATATATATATATCATCTGGCAATATTACGTCATCTATACTTCAAGCTATCTTTGATTCTATGACCAAAAAGAAAGAAAAAAACATTTTGTTTGATTTGCTGTAAATCCACTATGAGAGATTTTTTTATTACGTTTTCTTTTTAAATCTAAAATACTACTCTGTCAGAGAAAAAAAACCCAGACCCAGAGAAAACTTATAGGAAGATAAATACATCACTGTCATTTTATTTTCAGACATTTTGAGTTCTTATTTATTATTTATTAGTTTATTTATTATTAAACGCCAATTAATAAAACTGTAATACTCAGTGCTCTCAAAATTTTCGGGAATCATTTTCAATGTAAAGAGAAATATATACGTATTTTATAATTGTGAAAGGTAGAGGTAAAATAATAAAAGAACAGATACATTATCAGTATAATGTTTTCAATAAGTCTCAAGGCCAAACGATATCTGTTTGTGGCTTAGATTTGGGCACACCGTGTTTTTCACGCGGACAATTATACGTGGCATGTTCTCGCGTGGGTAAACCATCCAGTTCGTTTGTATTGGCTAAAGATGGACTCACTAAAAATATCGTACACTCCACTGCACTAAGAGACTGATAATGTTATTTTTTAACTGTCATAATTTGTAATAGAAATGAAATTTATTAGTTAAAATAATAGAAAAACAAAAAATTCAAAAAAACGAATGTTTGGTGCTTTGTTACTTTTATAAGCCGTCATCGTTCACAGCGCATCATTCCTCTTTCAGCCATATACCACATCTCCACACACTTACAATGAGTTAGTTATTTTTTATTTGACTACCAAAATATTCACTAGAAATAATTTATTTGGCAAAACAACGTTTGCCTGGGTCAGCTAGTTATATATAAATTTAGGTTATTATTTTAATATGAATAATACTGTGTGTGAGGAATTCTCTAATTTGTGTTTTCATATAGTACATTGTGGCGACATCTAGTGTAATAAAGTGAATCAATTTGAATTTTGACATTTAGTGTACTAAATTAATCTATTTAAATGAAAGGATTTCGTTATTTTAGGATATTTTCTACCAACTATATTTTATACCGCCAAGTTAAATGAAAAAGATTTTTGTAATTAAAAGAAACAATATTGATAATTATAAAACTTTCAGTAATAATAATTTAACTGATTAATAAATTTTGCTTAATATACAGTGGTACCTCGACATACGAGTTTAATTCGTTCCGCAACCTTGCTCGTATCTTGAATTACTCGTATCTCGAAGCAAATTTCCCCATACCAAACAATTGAACTACCATTAATCCGTTCCAACCCCAAAATGTCACCCCAGTTATTTTTGTTACGTGGTTTTGAATAATAAAAACGTATTTATAAATGACAAATATTTATTGTACAAAAACAAAAAAGAGAATGTAAAGAAATAAATTAGATATCCTCACTGGTCTTTGCCTTTTTCGCTACATTTTTCTTGCTTTCACCTGTAGGTCGTTTAGAAAAAAAAACATGTCCAAGGAGGTTTGTTTCTTCCTTACTCTCAGAATGTTCCGGAAATGAGTTAGGCAAGTGTCATTAAAAAGATCAGATGCACGACCTGTTGCAACTTTTTCTGGGTGTTTCTTTTCCACGAACTGTGAAACTCTCTCCCACATTCCTAAGATCTCCTTTATCTCATTTGTGGAAATAACCTCCTCCTCTGACTCCTCGAAACCAATTTCTTGCATAATCCGATCTTGCCGAATCCGATCTTGCATAATCCGATCTCCAATTTCTTTAAACGGAGAGAATAAATACACTTTAGACCCTTTAATTAATATCCATTGAAGAGCAAGAGTGATTCCAGCTTTTTTTTAAAACTATACTTTTTGTGGATTATATTATGTTATTAAAAATAATCAAACTCTCAAGTGTTGGCAATTAAATTAAGAAATATGTATTCATAAGTCACTATGGATTCAAACAAAGATTGAAACAATAATCCTACGACGTTGCTGTGATTTTGAATCACATCGAAAAATGATTATGAAATATTTTAATAGTCAAGTGAACTTGGAGAATTATATTTGAAAATTTAGTTATGTCGATAGACTACATACAACCTCTTGGTCATGTCTGTTTAAATACATAAATATAAAGAAACTGAAGTTCAAGAGTGATTTTTATGACATTGGGAGTAGGTAAAGTAATTTAAAGAAAGCTTTCTTATAAAACGAGTGTAAAGTTTCAATTTGGACAAAGGGGGAGGGGGAGAAGTTGCAGAAGCATTAAAAAATGTACGTCTTACATATTATTGTTACTATCCTCCCCGTAGATAATAATTTAGACTATGCACATCAAATGTTTTGAAAAACATGAAGCTTTAAGATTTTTTTTTCTTTTGAGATGGTTGAAAAGAATTTTGCAGTGTTTAATTATGTGGGAAGTTTTTGGAGAGTTTTATTACGGATATAAATGGAAAACTTTATTCCTTTTTTTGAAAAATTTTGCACCGACTTCTGAGTTTTGCTACATTATATTGTCTACCTTTTAAATCACAAAGGGTCTAAGGTACAGAGCAATTACCAGGAATATTTTGAAGGATAAGTTACGTACATTAATAATTTTTTAACAATTTTATTTGTACGAAAGTTTTATTTTAGAAGTAGAGAAAGTTCATAGTGTATTGGATGATCAACTCATACATCGTTTGTTAATTAACTGCTTTTTCATTATTATTTTTCTACAACATAAAGGTATGGCGACAGGAGATAAAAAGTGGATAGTGAATAAACTCGTGGTTAGAAAAAAAGCGTATGTTTACAAAAACGAGACATTACCACTCACATCCAAAGCTGGCATGTATCAGAAGAAGGTTATGTCGTGTTGATGAGAGCAGCAAGGTTATACAGTTGGAGGACAAAATAATACGAACACCTGTGAAAAAGTATAAAGTATTTCACACCTGCAGTACAGCTGCGTCACCTGCAACAGATGTCTGCCACCTAGTGAGCGTGAAGAGGAAGGTATCACTCTTTCAACAGCATTCACCTGCGTTGCATGCGTCTATCGAACTATCTGTGATAAGTGGAAATGTCAGACCAATGATAATTGGGACGCGTTTAAGTGGAGCATCGGTTAACGAAGCAACAAACCTTTTGGGGTTTGCAAGGAGTACAGTATCAGCCATTATGACAGCTTATACAGAAGAGGGTATAATGTCTTCAAAGCACAACAGTGGCCGAAAGTCGAAGGTTGCTGATAAGGATAGATGAGTCTTGAAGTGCATAGTTGCCCAAAAGCACAAGCAATCGTTATCTGAGATAACATTCGAAATCAACAGTCATCTCCAGGATCCCGTTTTTGCAAAAACTTTCAAAAGGGAACTTCATGCTGCGAACATTTATGACAGAGTTGCAATTCGTAAGCACTTGGTGACAGCAACTAATGCTTTCTAGTAACTTCAATGGTGCAGAGATCACAAAGGCTGGCCTCCATAGCAATGGCAACATGTAATATGGTCAGATGAATCGTCATTCACCCTATTTCAGACGACCGAACACGTTTATGTCTAGAGAACACCCAGAGAAGCGTCTATAATTCTG
The DNA here is from genome assembly GCA_019973975.1 of Trichonephila clavata. Classification (NCBI taxonomy): domain Eukaryota; kingdom Metazoa; phylum Arthropoda; class Arachnida; order Araneae; family Nephilidae; genus Trichonephila; species Trichonephila clavata. Next base: position 45,768 of record BMAO01016141.1, on the reverse strand, counting down.
AATGTCTCTTGCCGACTGAGAAGCATTGGGGTGGCTCGCATCCCATACCATTATGGTATGGGGTGCGATACATTGGCGCGGTCTAGGACCACTTGTTATTCTGTATGGGAGAATCCAATCCAATCACTATCTAAGCATTCTAGGATCATGTCCATCCTTTTGTTCAGACTTTATTCCCTGAAAAGCGACCGTTGTTCAAGATGAAAATGCCCCTATCCACACTGCTTGGTGTACTCAAGCATGGTTGGAAGAGCATGACGATGAAGTTGAACATCTTGCCTGTCCCCCTCAATCTCCGGACTTGAATATCATTTAGCATTTATGGGAATATTTTGAGTTCAAACTTTGTTCCCGATTTCCACCTCCATCTAGCTTTTCGGAATCAGAGACCGTTCTGCAGGAGGAATGGCTTAATATTCCTTTAAATATTGTCCATGACATTTATGCATCTATTCTTCGTCTCACTAAATCTGTACTTCATTCAAAGGGTGGTCCAACCCCTATTAACAAGGATTTTCTATTATTTCACAGGTATTCGTATTATTTTGTCCTCCATCTGTAGTGCAGTATGAGTTGCTGAAAGAAAATGAAATGATCGTTCCTGTTCGCAACTTGATATTTTGAATAAAAAATTCAGTATAAACGTCCATCTTTGACCAACAGAAAGGGTGTGATTCTACATCACGACAACTCTAGACTACACTTAGCAAGGAACACCGCATAAAAAATTTGCAGAGTTGGGTTAGGAAACTTTACCTCAGCGAGCATATACTCCTGATATTGCCCCGTCTGAGGGGCAATATTCATGTAAAAAATATTTTCAGAACTATAAAGATAAAAATGTGACAATTTTAAAGGGGGGGGGGAGGAAAATATCTAAATTTTTAAAGAGAGGGGATAACTTACCAAATAAATAATTTCATCTTCAAAACTTATTCGTTTTAAAAATAACATTTAACAAACCACAATCATATATATAAATATATATACTTACTTCAAGGTAAGAAATTAAACAAATTTTTTGCATAAGATGACATGCTCCAAGGAACTTAAAATAAAAGTATCTTAAATTTCTTTCTGGATGACAATTGAGAAACCCACTCAATATAAGAAGCAGTTTCTTATTATCTTCAATTGGTTTCGTTTTCACACATTCATTTATGAAATTTTTAATCGATATGGCAGTGTTTTCTCCAAGCTATTAATAATAATAAATTATTATTAGAAAAATTAGGATTTTGAAATAAAAAGTTACATGGTCTTCAGATAATTTTCATTAAAGGAATTAAAATTTAATTTCCTACAAATTTTATAATTAGAAGTAGATATATTTTTTTAATAACAAATTCAACATATGTTAAAATTACTCCCTTTTTATGACTTTTACTTAATTTGTAAATCATAAAATTTGATTTCTATAAAAAACATAGATAAATAGAACTAGATAAATTCTTCATGCAAATTTTAAACAGATTATTTTTACAGCCAATGAGGGAAAAACTGCAATGAGTTAATTAAACAGGAGTTTCTGTTAATATATGTATAAATAACTATTTTATATAAATGAAAAACTTGAATCTTAATTTGTACCTAAAAAATTACAGATGAACTTTTAGAGAACAATGAAAGAAAAATATAAGCTGAAAGATGCACATAAATAAAAAGTAAAAACTATTACAGTTTTCCAAATACATTTGGCTTATTTTTTTAAAAAAAATAATTATATTTATTTTATTGATTGTTTTTTTGGTTGCACTTCCAAGCAACATGAATGCTATTTGTGGTATGTTGTAGTTTAGAGCTTCAGTCAAGTGATAAGACTGCACCTGAACTAGTAACCTACACTACCAAATAAAGTAATATGAGGGCTTTGAGCCTAGACAGATTTATTGAGCATCAGTTCCTAAAGACCAGGGATCAGCAAATTTCGAGAGGGAAGAGCAAAATTGTAAATGAAACAAAACAACTAAGGTATCAAACAGCCATTTATATGCACATATATGTTCCCCCGGGAGAAGTCTGGTTGTAGTTGCAATCAGGAATGTCCTGCTCTAATTAATTATTTTATAATAATTTATACATAAAATAACATTTTTGATTCCTTCAAAAACTAAGCACAGTAGAAGATTTTCATTTTTGAGGTTTAATGCAACAACCGCTGTCAAAATATCATATTGTCGAGAATAAAACTTTCAAGCTTCCTGAAAAAATTTCCTTACCAATAATACAAAAAGTGCTTTATTCAGGAATTTCACATTTACACTAATAATTAAAATTAAATTTGATTGTTCCTGCATATAATAGTCACTTCAATAGTCTTTTTTAAATTATCTCTAACACATGTTACAAAATACGGAATGTGTTTTTGTCAGTCTCGTAGGGGGTTTAAATATATATAGTACAATCATAAATGCCCCCAAATGCATGCCTGTCATGTCCTTTTAAGGAGTCTTATCCTAAGGCAACATTTTTATCAATAAATTGGACTTCACTGATTTAGAACTAATTATGATATTTTTAGCGATTATCAGTAAACTTCATTGATGAAAAACAATGTCATATAGAGGTAAACAAAAAAAATGAGAAACATCAACAATAATTTTTTAGTCAATATAATTATTTTTAATACAAATAGGCAAGTCTGGTGATCTGCAATCCTCTATACAAAGAGCCATGAATTGCTGGTCAATGCTATACACAGGTTTTTCAGTGGCACTAGGACTTATGATCAGAGAGGGGGAAAAATGGCAGCCATGAATCTGTGAACATGACCATTTGGTTACAGCCCACTACTAAAATTATTTAAACTATTTTAAAATGCTTGTTGTATTTTCTTTGATTATGTGATGCATTCATATATTTTTTATCCAATTATTCATTTCACGTGAATATAAATTTCGAAAATATATGCAATGTAGTTATACACAATGTGATATTGAAAATGTAACACCTAAAAAGAATGGCAGAAAACTATGGAAATTTTAGAGTCACTGATTAATGCAAATGATAAAAAATATGCAGCTCTCTGGCACACATTGATCAGAATATAAAGAAAAGATTTCTCTCTGATCAATTTTTCTCAGTTGTTGAAAGTGATCGAGATGCATAAGCAATAGGCTTTTCAAATCCACACTGTATTTGTATGAGGATAGCCCCAATAACATGTCCACTGGCTTCAGTATGTATTAGGGTTTTAGCTTCTGGTTTAAAGAAGCCAAGCACAGGATATCCCGTCAGCAGCGATTTTAAAAGGATGAATTCTAATTAATGCTTTCTACGTGACAATACCTTTAAGATCATAATGTATTTAGACATAACGTGTGTTTATTATCGCTGTTGCGACTTATTCCACATATTTTAAGTGAAACGAAATGTAGTAATGTCTTCCTTGACAAGCCTCATACAAATTAAGACTTAAGACATTTGAAAGGGGCTTGTGTGTAAAATTACAAATGTTTCAGGTTTAGAAAGATTTTCTGCCTTTTATCAAAAGTTGGAGTTCATGTGTTCTTTAGCAAACCGTGGTTTGGACGCCCCTGTCTTCTATGATGATTAGGGCACCAGCAAAAATTTATTTGTTATACTTTGAACGAATCTCGAATGAGTCTTTCATAATTTCAGATTATAAATATTTTTATTTTTAAACAGAATTCAATAAAGGTCAAAATAGCATTTAAATCTAAAAGAATGGATATCTACCTCATTATAACTGTGTCTAAAAACCAATAGTAGCTCTTGTTGCATTTAATTGAAATAGCTCTAATTTTTTTAAAATTGTGGTGGTTACAATTTGATAATTGTTTTCTATTATAGAATAAATTAGATATTTTTTTTTTAAAGTACAACATCTGATCCTAATCTTTATATATGTCAGGAATATATTTAAATATCTGAAGACTTCCTGGATTTGTATTGAATTTAAATAAATTGAAAATTATATAAGGTGTGATCAAACAAAATGAAACAATAATAAATTTTTTTGTCACTGCAGAATCAAATATAAGTTAAGACATTTTATTTTAATAAAATATGTGGAATATCTAATACAAACATGTGAAATGACCGTGAAGAATATCTTTAAAGCCCAAACCAAAACTAATTTTTCTAAAAATGTTGTTAGTTTTCAGAATTTTTAATCATACGTAATTATTAATAATAAAAGCAACATTCGCCAATGACTGTATTGAAATGAAGTATCCCTCCCATTAATACTTGCAAATATTGTTAGTAGTCGATAGTAAGGTAATATACAAACCACGTTATATATATTAATTTACTGCCGCTCTACTTGATGTGCCTAACATAAATTCCTTTTGCATAGGATAAAAATTTTTTTTATCTACAGGATGTCCCAGGATCATTCGGATCAACTTGAAGGGGTGGAAAGAGACATCAAAGGATTCAGATTTCTATAGCAACCCTCTGAGCACGACCTATTTGGAGCCGCTCCTTCACCGTCTTGGCTACCTAAGGGTGTGGGGGAAGCAAAACATCCATAATAACTATTATTTTATTACTATTCAAACACACTAATCAACCACAAGTGAAAATACAAGAGGAGACTCAAGGAGTAATGTACAAAGACAGCAATCTATTCTAAGTGAACAACTCTAAGTAAACAAGCGCAAACGATCTGTTTAATTTACTCCAATTCAATCTATCTTAGATTCTCAAACTTTAATCCACTAATTTATTATAGTGATAAACTATTTCCTTAACTCCCGTTGTGATAATGAAATAAATCTCACTTACTAATCACCGCAACAGCTCTCCTGCTCCTTCTATCATACATTTACAAAACCGTGACTTTATATAGTCAAACTAATTTAAATATCAAGGTTTCTTCTTGAGAGGGATAGCTGTGAATTAACGTGAAAGCTAGCCCCAAAGTTTCCCCAAGAGAATTAGTGATAAGGTCACGTATAGTTCCGTCACAACCCATGATCGGAAATGTCTTCGTTTGGTGTTAAGTGGCGTTGTCCACAAGAGCATGCAAGGAAACAGACTTGCATTACCGCAATCATTTGAGTTGTCATCACCCTCAGAGGAGTATGAAACATTTTACAAACACCTAGCTGGCAGATATACACCTAATTTACGGACTGGCAGAAGGAAAGGCACGAACAGCAGATATATTGAATCGTGAAAGGTACCCACAGAGAGATGCACCGGACCGCCAGATGTTTGCTAATTTGCATCACAATTTGTGTGAATATGTATCACTACGAGGTAATGGGCATAGTGAGGGCGGGCCATGGTATCCAACACATTTTATTCCATGTATGGGACAAAATGTGTTGGATACCGTTAGAAGGAATCCGAGTACAGTGGTACCTCGACATACGAGTGCCCCAACATAGGAGTTTTTCGAGATACGAGCCGGCGAGCGAGTGATTTTTTGCTTTGAGTTACGAGCGAAATTCGAGATACGAGTTCGGTTTAGCAGGTCGGCCGGTAGTAGCACGCGGTCGCGCCCATCACGGTCAGTGAATCAGTTAGCAGCGTGCTTCCGCTGTGATAAGTTGTGTAGTTGTGTTCGCGTTTTGTGTTGCGTTTACATTTACATTTACAGTTGTAGTTCATTTATTTTTATAACCATGGATCGGAAGAAAGTTTGTGAAAAGGTCTAGAGGTGGAAGAGAGAGACGTGAACGAGCTCGTCGAGGAGCACACCCAGGAACTGACGTGTGAGGAGATACAAGAGTTACAGTCACAGCAGCATACGGAGGTTATGCAAGAAATTGGTTTCGAGGAGTCAGAGGAGGAGGTTATTTCTGCAAGTGAGATAAAGGAGATCTTAGGAATGTGGGAGAGAGTTTCACAGTTCGTGGAAAAGAAACACCCAGAAAAAGTTGCAACAGGTCGTGCATCTGATCTTTTTAATGACACTTGCCTAACTCATTTCCGGAACATTCTGAGGGAGGGAGGAAGAAACAAACCTCCTTGGACATGTTTTTTTCTAAACGGCCTACAGGTGAAAGCGAGAAAAATGTAGCGAAAAAGGCAAAGACCAGTGAGGATATCTAATTTATTTCTTTAAATTCTCTTTTTTGTTTTTGTACAATAAATGTTTGTCATTTATAAATATGTTTTTATTATTCAAAACCACGTAACAAAAATAACTGGGGTGACATTTTGGGGGTTGGAACGGATTAATGGTAGTTCAATTGTTTTGTATGGGTTGTATGGGTTTGGGGGAAATTTGCTTCGAGATGCGAGTAATTCAAGATACGTGCAAGGTTGCGGAACGAATTAAACTCGTATGTCGAGGTACCACTGTACTATGTTGGGAATTCGAGTCTCTCGTGGTCCGCCCTAACTATGCCTATTACCTCGTTGTGAAATTGGGATGCAAATCAGCAAACATCCAGCGCTCCGGTGCATCTCTCTGTGGGTACCTTTCACGATTCAATCTTTCTGCAGCTTGTGCATTTCCTTCTGCCAATCTTAAATCAGGGGTATCTCTGCCAGTTGGGTGTTTGCAAAATGTTCCATACTCCTCTGCAGGCCATGACAGCTCAAAAGAGATCTGTTTCCTTGAATGCTCTGGTGAACAACGCCACCTATTGTTGAAAGAAAATGTTTCCGATCATTTGTTGCTATGCAAATCTGAATCCTTGTGATGTCCCATATCTCCTCTTAAAGTTTGTCCTATTGATTTTGGGACACCCTGTGTATACTTAACGTTTATTAATTTGTGCAATTGTTTTATGTGTAGAAAGTTAAAGGTAAGAACGGGCACATTAAGTGTTATTATTTTTTAAAATATTATTTGGAGTTAACGATCACGCATCTATTTCAGGGTTCTGCATTCAGATGTTTATCGAAATCAGGTGGTATTAAAAGTAATCGAAAACCTAATGACGAACTTTGGTGATTCCAAGGAAAATGGAAATTGGATATTCCGGTTATGGGATAAAGAAATTGCTTGGTATATAATAAGATTTTTAGTGTATATCGTATTTATATAAATGACAACATAAGAACTATGATTCAGATTACAAGAGGAACAATACTCCTGTAATAAGGATAAATTCAGGGAAGGAAAACTACATGCAGTGCGTCTCGCGTCATTTTTATTGATCAGAAATTGGTCTGTAGATGGAAATGCGTTTCATACGTTATTAATTGTTTATATTGAAATCTGTGCTCGTGCGAAATTTTTAAAAAAAATTTCTTTCATTAATCGAGGAATTAGTGCATTCGAAAAGTCATTATTTAAAAAAATGAACAATATCTTCAATTAATGAAACACGAGGTGATTATAATTTAAGTTCCATTTCCAAAATGCTGTAAAAATAACTTCGAACAAGTATATTCAATTCTCATTTGGAGAATTGAATATACTTGAAAACGGGAGAAACAGTGTAATATATACCCCCCTCTATCTACCTTGTGACCCAACTAAAGGTGTGGGAGGAAGTAAAGGATGATTTGACATGATAATTTCAAATTATTTATTCAACGTTTAAATTAACTCAAAAACAATTCAATGAATCATAATAAATAGGTTGTTTCCGATCAGTCAACAGATGGAGGGGGACGAGAGTCGCGTTTTTGGAGAATACATCTAATAAATTAACCACTTTATAATAATCAATCTTCTACCTCAATATTGCTTTACACGGTATATATGTAACTAACTGCCCCTTAACCTCTTTAATACTTTAAATATCAAACGTATTATAAAGGTGACTAATACCTGAACTGTAGGCAGTCTTCTTATCTATTAAGGCTTAATCCCTCAATTTCTTTATCAATATCACCTTCCTGTCTTTATTCTCTCACACAGACTTTCTAAACTTTTTCTGTATTTCTTCACTTGTCACTTTTTCTTAACTAACTTTCTAGTAAGCGAACCTGAACTATATATAATAAACTTAATTTTGCATCCCCTCTTCTTCTTAGGAGAAGATTGTTGTTTTTAACTGCCCCAAAGATTTCCCAAGAGGGTTAGTGAAAGGACGCGCATAGATCCGTCACAGCAGTATGGCAGAAGAAAATATTCCAAAGTGTATCGATTGGAATTGCTGTAAGTGGGGTAAAGAAAGTGTATCTGGCTACAAGTGGCATTCGGAATCGAATTATGGCGGCTTTGGTATTAGTTGCACATTAAACCAATTCAATGTGTATGATTTTCTGGTTTTTGAAGGAAAAAATGACTTCCAAGTCATTCGACAGTTGTTGCACTGTTGGTGAAAAGTCCAACCAGGCAAGTCGTACCATGTTGGATGGGGAAAAATCGGATTTTAATTGTTCTTGAGCCAAACACCGCTTCAAAAGTAACAATGAAAACACCAATTAATTTTGTTGGTTGAAGCGAGCGAACTATTTTTTCTGGTGTAAGAATATCTGTGTGATGCGCCCACGCGTTCTTTTTCCCGCTTAATCCAACGCACTTCTTCTACGGGGACCACACGATCTACACGCTGTGTGCTATTAACATTATTTATGCTGTGTGCAGAATTCTTAATCGTTTTATTTAATTGTCCATAATAAAGTGTGCTGTCCAGAAGAGGTCTGAAGAATTATTTTTGCAAAAAGAACAACAAATTGGTAGCAGAGCGTGGTTGGTGAACTGTGAATAGTCTTAGTGAACTTTGAGAAATTTTTGTCAAAAATTGGATAAGATAACTGTCCCCAATTTAAATGGGACGAACTATTTTATATGGGCTCTTAAGATGAAGGCTGCTTTGAGCCTGAAGAGATTGGATACTATGGTTACCAACGAAAAACCCGAAGACCTTAGCCGTAAGGAGGATTCCGATTGGGAACAAAGAAATGCTGACGCCGTCTCGTATATAAAGCTATCCCTTGCCGACGAACAGGCGCTACAGTTTGCGGAAGAGGACAACGCCAAAGTGCTGTGGGAAAAAATTAGAGGGACTTTCATCGGACTTACGGAGGATCGCAAAATCGACGCGGGCAATGAACTCAAAAACCTGATCATGAACAAAGGAGAAAACGCGGTGGATTACATTGCAAGAGCGAGGGGGATCTCGACTAAGTGTCACTCCCTCGGCTTAGAAGTCTCACAGAGGGAATTGGTGTATTATACAGTTCGAGGACTGACAGAAAAATTCACACGCCTCAGGGAAATTTTGAAGACCCAACGAGAGAAATCTTTAGATGAAATCCTCCAAATTCTAAGAGAAGAAGAAGCCTCCGTCCTCTTACCATCTAAAAATCGCATGGAAGGAATAAATGCTGGAGCATTTTATTCTAGAAAGAAAAATGAAAGACAAACGAGGCTTTGCTATATATGCCGAAGGCAAAATCACATTGCAAAGGATTGTTTTTACAAAAATAAAAACATGCCAAACAGAACGACCCAAAGAAATAATCCATCAAGAAATCCAGGTACTTCTTCAAATTCAGTTTTCACAGCTTCAAACCGCGAAGAAAACGTCTGTGATAACACTTGGATCCTGGACAGTGGAGCATCCTGTCATATGGCCAAAGACCCTGCATGGTTTCAGCAAATAAGTCCAGAAATTATGGATATTTATTTGGCAGATAAAGATTCCAAAATTGTAAGTCAAGGAACAGGTAACGTTTCAGCTAAAACTGTGAGTACAAAGCATTGCAATTCTATTAATTTGACAATTACTAATGTCAGTTATGTTCCTCAATTAAGATGTAATTTACTGTCTGTAACATGTTTAATGGATAGAGGTTGTAAGATTAAATCAGATAATAATTGTGTATTGATATATGATAAAAATAATAAGTTAATAACAAAAGCATTTAAAAATAATGGTAGATTAGAAATAAAATTAGAACCTGTGTATAATTCTGAGTGTTATTTTTCTGACCAATCTACTAATAATTATGAAATTTGGCATAACAGGTTATGTCATTTAAATTGTAAATATATGCTTAAAATGAAAGATTATATTGATATTGATAATGTAAAGAATTTCAGATGTGAAACTTGTGATATAAGTAAGGTAACCAGAAAAACTCATTGTAGTATTGAAATAAATCAGAGTTCACAAATTCTTGAGTTGCTCCATGCCGACCTGTGTGGTCCAATTAATATCGAATCATATGGTGGTGCAAAATATTTTATGGAAATTGAAAAACATGAAAATGGTATTTATTTATCTCAGTGTGAATATATTAATTCATTATTGATTAAATATAATTTAGAAAATTGTAAAAGTATTAAGACTCCAATTGTGAAAGGGGAAGATAAAGTTTTTCTTCTACAAATGAATTTATTGACATTACTATGTATCAGGAATTAATTGGTGAACTTTTGTATTTAGCTAATAGAACTCGCCCTGATATTTCATTTGTAACATCTTATTTATCACAATTTAATCATAAACCAGAGAAAAGACATTATAATTTGGCTAAAAGAGTATTAAGATATTTGATGGGTACAAAAGAGAAAAAATTGTTTTATGAAAAAGAATTTGGTATTTTAAATGCTAGTTCAGATGCAAGTTGGGGAAATGCAGAAAATGGAAAATCATTTTCAGGTGGTGTAATCTTACTTGGTAATTCATTAATTTTATGGAAATGTCGTAAACAGAAAAGTGTTAGTCTATCAACATGTCAAGCAGAGTTATTTTCTATTTCTGAAATTTGTAAAGATATAATTTGGACTGTAAATTTGTTAACTGAATTAAAATGTAAAAAATTTATAAATAATGCTGTAACTTTAAATTCAGATAGTCAAGCAGCAATTCAGTGGATTAAGGGTACCCGTTCTTCAAATAAATCAAGGCATATGAATTTACGTTTTCATTTTGTGAAAGATTTAATTGAAGATACTGCAATAAAATTGGAATACATTCAAACTGATGTTTTAATTGCAGATTTTCTTACTAAAGCCACGAATGTACAAAAGTTTCAATATTCAATGGAAAAAATTCATTACTCTCATGATTTTTATGTCACTGTATTTGTTATATTTTATGTGTATTATGTATATGTGTTTATGATATTGTAATTGTTTGAAAAAAAAAAATGTATCACTCGCAGGAGGGGTGTGTTGGGTTGAAGCGAGCGAACTATTTTTTCTGGTGTAAGAATATCTGTGTGATGCGCCCACGCGTTCTTTTTCCCGCTTAATCCAACGCACTTCTTCTACGGGGACCACACGATCTACACGCTGTGTGCTATTAACATTATTTATGCTGTGTGCAGAATTCTTAATCGTTTTATTTAATTGTCCATAATAAAGTGTGCTGTCCAGAAGAGGTCTGAAGAATTATTTTTACAAAAAGAACAACAAATTTTTTTCTTATGCCATACCGTTTTCTCCTTTTTCAAGTAAGTTCAGTTCAAATTTGAGGTTATGAGAACTGGTTCTAGTTTTTGCAGCCTTTTAAAAGGAAAACTTCAACTATAACCAACCTGTATTTCTGAGTGTTAGTTAAAACTATATATTTTTTCAAAAATATTCCTAATTTTTCCCCACTTTTTTCCATTTTTAGATCAATATATTTTTCTCGGGATTGGAATTTTATTAAAGAGCCACTGTATAAAAGGGCTGATGCACGTTAATCTGTCGAGTCTGATAATCTCACAAGGAGGGGTGTGGAAGTTTAGAGAGAGAGAGAAGTATCAGCTCATTTGACATCCTCGTGGTTCAAAATTACCAGTTTCGTAGCTTTCTTGTGTGGCTTTGAAGAACTTAGTTAAATTATCAATCAATTGGAATTTATGCGTTATACAATAATTCTATCAACTTTTCTGAGCTTGGTTTCTGCCTATGAAAGAATTTTTCATCTTAAAGAATTGTTGGAGTAGTTTTAAAGCCTTTTTTTACAATGATCCGAAGAACTGTTAAAAAATAAGTATTAAATGTGTTTGAAATTTGATGTGCGCGAAAACAATGCTATCGATTTTATGTATCAAAAGAAAAGCAATTCCGAAATTCGTTGCAATTTTTTTTTATAAAAAAACCGGATTAAAAAATATTTACCAATTTATATATGTTAAAATATTTTCTTGATTTTAATTTTTACAAAACGTAGCATTTATCTGGCACATTTAAAAAAATACTACTGAAGTAAAATATATTTTTTTTTATAGTTGCTTGAATCCTAATCCCCCCCCTCCTAAGTTAAACCAACTTTCTCCCTTTTCCCCCCGTGCGTTGTTCTTTTTATCCACCCACAGCCATTAAAGAGAGAGAGAGAGAGAGTAATATAAAATAATGTTGAGTCTTAATGGAATTAATAACTGTCTTGAACAATCACCACTATCATCGAACTAGTTCTTTTTAGTGAATTCCATTTTCTAACTAAAAAAATTTTCCATGAAATATTTCATAAGCCTGTAATGAAGCAAGGCCTTTACGCATAATTTTTAGATAAAATAAGATTCTAAGTTACTCGCATGTATTCCAACAATGCCACTGAAATGACAATTGGAATCCGCCATTTTTGTTTACCACCATTGTCATAGTGTTACATCATGGCCAAACATGGCGGCCTCATCGGTTTCGGAATATCGTAGACAAGAGTTGCAAATCAAGGCATTTCGCTTTTGCATCTCTAATTTGCATATAATCAAGACGCAAGGAAATCTTCTTTTCTAAGAACTCATTGCGTTATTTCACGTAGTTCAAATGGTACCCAAGGGAATTTCAACAGATGGCTCGCTTAGAGCAATGGAGACTACGGCTCATGGAATATTTCATTGCTTCTGTGAATTTGCAGCCTTGTGCATCATTTCTAGAGCGAATGTTTCGTAATTTTGAAAGAAAGTGCCGAGACTTGATGATATGAGATGAGATGAAACCAAATGACACTGCTATTTGAAAATAATCGATGCTTTATCTGATAACATGTACCAAAAAAGGATTTCAGAATTCCTTTTGTAAATAATCGTTTGTTTTATTTTGAAGATTAAAAAAATCCCCCCCCCCCAGAAGTAAAGATCGGTTGTATTAAAAAAAAGAAAATTCTGTTTTATTTGTAAAATAAAGGAGGTATTATTTCGAAATAAATACTAAAGACAATTCTTGTGGAGTTTTTATATTTCTAGACTTTAAAAAAAATTCGAATGTTATCATTTCTATCCATTGAATAAATTTGTAAGTGCTCGAATGGATGCATATATGATAATTTCAAGAATGATTCATTTAAAGCCGGGGTGGGCATTACGTCGATCGCGATCGACCGGTGGACCGCCAAGACATTTTGGGGTGACCGCCTAAAAATTTCACCTGTTAATAATTATGTACGGAAAATTCAAGATTGGCTGACAGTACGCAGACTAAGCCTATAACTACGAAAACTAACTTTAGATAAAAATAATTTATTTTTTTAATGTGTTTCGAATTGCTTCACAATAAATGTATCGTTTAATATAATTATATTTGGGGCCATTATTATTAAGTTTGTTTCGGACTTTGCTTTAAATGCGGTTTTAAACGTGTTTTTTTTTATTTTAGTTCTGTAGGTAAGTACATATATTTCGTACTTATTATTAAGTTATAATAATAAACTCTTCTCCTGATCTCATCACACCTACGACATTGGGCAGTAGCGTACACACAAATTTTTAAAGGGAAGGGGGAGGGGTCGAGGGTTGAAGGCCTACCATTCTCGTATCATACACTAATACGCAGCCAAACATATTCTTTTTGATTTTTTCAATTGTCGGAACAAAAACTAGCAAAAAATAAATTACTGCATAAATAATTAACATTAATAAATAAAAAAATTACTAAAATCAAACACTTAATTACATTTTACATACTATATACATGGGACTAAGGAATCGGAAGAAAATAAAGGGTTATGAGAGGGAGGGTCCGGACCCGTGGACCCCTCCCCGCCTTTGTGTGCGCCATAGACACTGGGTGGACCACAACTCCTTGAAAATATCAGAAGTAGCCCGCACTTTGAAAAAGACTGCCCACCCTGATTTAAAGGAACCTTTTTTTTAAAACTATAGGTAAAACTCATTTAAAATATCATAGTTTAATATCCATGCAGTGGCTCAGTTATAGAACATTAATAATTTTCAACTTAACTTTAAAAATATCTCTTTTGAAGTATTTAACATTCTAAATATTTTTAAACATTATTGCAATTTATTTTGAATATCATATTTTATTGTTGTTTTCATTGATTATATCGCATAATATTGTAGAATAGCACATACATTTGCACAAAAACCTTTTTATAATTAGAATAATTGAATATTTTTTTTTTGTAAATCAACAAACTTAAGGTAGATAATTCTTTTATTAATTCATAATTAATCAATAATATTATTAATAAAAGAGAAAAAGTGAAAAAATGGAAGGGAAAAAGAAGCTCGCTATATTTGAAGTGAATAAACTGTTGATTATATATAAGATAGCAATAAGATGTGCGTATTCGATGAACAGTTTTTTTTGAGTATGCAGAGTTATGTAAATAAAACAGATTATATAAATAAAACAGATTAAAATCGAAAACAAAGATGTTTTTCTTTAAATAATACAAAACGAAAATACATACATAAAAAAATAAATAAAAAACATTGTTCGAAATCATTTAAGTATTCACATTCGTTAGCAAAACTATCAAGAGCATTTTGTTTCTTTTTATTTGTAGTAGAAGATTCCTGCGATGGAATTTCTGCCAAACGATAATGGTGAATGAAAAGGGAAAGGGGGAAGACTGGAAGGTATTGGATTACTCTTTAACATTCCATTCTTCATTAAATGTTCTTTTCTTTCATCAAGGTAAGATTCTTTAGAGAGATTTTTTATGCACTGTGTGGGGGAAAAAAGATTTTTCGAGGAAAATAAATTTAAATTGTGAAGAATGACAAGAAAACGATCATTATCTATTGAACATCATTAGAAATTACAGAAAGAATCTAGATCTTAAATTGACAATTTAACGAATACAGCATATATCTATATATATATACTTACATTAATTTAATGAACTAAGATAATCGAATTTTATAATTTTTTTTGATTGCATCATTTTTTTATTCAAGAGAAATGTAATTCATTATATTTTTAGTCTGGTTATAATAAAACATTTCACTGGAGAATTAATGATTTAAATCAGTTTATTTAATTGAAATAAATTAAATTAAGAATTTCTCTTATTTGCTTCATTTTTTTTTGTTTTTAGCTGAAATGTGAAGAAATTAATGTATTTCTATGAAACTATATCACTAAAAAACTTTTCCCCCCAGAAATGTTTAATTCGATGACTTAAAAAACATGTAGTGATAAATGAAAAGAGAGAATTTATTTAAAAGATACTGGCAAATCCTAAGCAATTTTTTTCAGTATTGGAATTATATAGTAATATTTTTTAAAAGTGATCTTTGAGAAAAATGTAAAGGTATTTTTTTCTTCCGCATTTTTAGTTAATTTCATAAAATTACATTTATTGCATTCATATGTAAATAATGTTATGGGTTATAAAAAAAAAGTAACTACGTTTTTATTTTTATATGAGTATTTGCTTAAAAGGGTGGAAATGTTATTAAAGTTTGCTTTCTGAATCAACATCATCATCTTATCTGGCAAAACAGCCTTTCGTAGGTCAGTGCCTTCCTCTATAATGACCACTTGTTTACTTTTGTTCTCCAAGTTATCTCGTTTATAATTCCGAAGTCTGATTCCCCTGAGTCTACCCATCACAACCTTAGTCTTCTACGCTTCTGAATTCCAGTGAGTTTGAACAGTAGTACCTTTTCTGAATAACTAAAGATAATAGTGAAACACGCCACGTATATGTATGTGTGTGTTATTTTCCCTGTAGCAATATTCTACTTGTGGGAAATTTGAATTTTACAAGCAATGTTCGCTTCCCAGCGTGAACTTGAAAAATAAAATGTGGTAACCTCAGGAGATGTGATCCTATCGGTGATTTTATCGACCTTGGCGAATAATTTGGTGAAGAATGCGATATCGCCCAGGAAACATCGAGAAGGCTACAGGATCGACCTTCTTAAGGACTTCCATTTGGCGATAAAAAAGGATCTTTGAAACAAAAGTTTGTGCAGATCAAAAGAGGGTGAAGTCGCTATCAGAATCTGTTTGCGCCTTGATGCGATAAGAGAGAGAGAGAGAGAGAGAGAGAGAGAGAGAGACTTTCTCTGTCTGGGTTCCTTTTAGTGGAACTATTTGGAGAGCCGTTTCTGGAACATTGTAAAGCTTGTTTATAAAAAGTGCGTTGTGCAATATTGTAAATAAATATTGCAATATTTCCTTGAGTATATACGTCGATTTGCCTTCGTGTAGTCATCTTGTGGTAACCTGTAGTTACCCCTTACATTCCTACCCTCCTGTCTATCTGTAAACCTGGCTAGATGTGTAGGAGGAACTAAGTAATCCCTACAGACATAATACCAATCTAATTTGATTTATTAATTCTTATTACTGATTATGAACAAGCACAACACAATTCTAATTAAGGTATATAACAATGGTAGAGTGCAGAGGTGAGATATACAAATGCGGGGATAATATTACAGAACTTCAACTGAATCTAAGATAGCTTAAATACGCTCATTTACAACTACGCCGCACACTAATAATCAGCTTTTACTTAATCAATTTTACGATACCTGATTCCTTAATGCTTCGGTTCCTTCACGGAGAACTTCAGGCACTATCTTTAGCTGGATCAAATGACGATGGCTCCACGCTCCGTAATATTTAATTTCACTGCTTTTCAATCTTCACTAACTTCTTCTCCTTACACACATCAAACGTATCAACCCCGCTTAACTTGTCAATACTTACGTGTCGACAGCTCACTTTCTTCACTTTACTTCATTTAAGTTAACTTGACCTCTCTTAAACACTCTCTCTCAACTCGCGAAAACCGAATTTATATAATATTCCTCATTTACATAAATCACGCTTGGTTTCTGGATGAAGGTTGGTTGAAATAAATATTTTGATTGAAAGGGAAAAGAAGATATTTGTAGAATCGTGTATAGGTCCGTCACAATCTGTTCGCTTTTGTCTATGAATAAATTTGTTATTCAGATAGTTGGAGTAGTCGGCTGCTTCCTCCCACCCCTTGCAAATTTGCGCCAATATCTTTGGTGACAATCATTTTCCCATAGACTGGTTTATTTTTGGTTAAAATAAAAGTTTTGTCTACTCAATTGAAACAATTTTTTTCGCATAAAAATATGGTTATTAATAAACTACATTTATTGAAACGATTTTTGCGAAAGACTGAAGCTATTTCTATGTTCATTTCTTAAGTTTTTTTGAAAGGAAAGAAATAAAATGAAAGACAAGGCATGGCAAAGTTGTTAAAAAAGATTGCTCTGAACTCTTTCCTTTTTACAGCTTTCGTAAACTTTTATACCCAAGACACTGTAGCTCTTATCAATTCAACATATTCTGTCACGAATAGATTGACGAATATAATAAAGTTTTATATTCTTTCACTATTCCCAAGAAAAAAAAAATTATGAGAGCTGGAAAACTGACAGGACTTATATTTCAATTTATTATTCTGTTATTATACTTAAATCATTATTTATTATGATTATTTTTCGATGAACTTAAAACACGATTAGAATCAAGATATAAGTACTGCTACAGAATTTCTTTTCTGATTTGATTTCGATTCTTTACTTATAAACTTATTCTAAATGGCGCAAAAGTAACATTCATAGAAATGCTTTGGGAACTTATCGGCACAAAATACTTACTTAAAGGCGCTTATTTGAGGAAGATATATTCAATAATAAATTGAACATATTCAAATTAGTAGCAGAGGCTTTAATTTGATTAAAATGAATTATTTGAAAAATCCTTTATTATATAAGCTCCATTTGTGAATTGGTTCTAGTATTAATAAACTGATCTCTTAAGTTGCATATAAGTTTTGATATCGAACTAGAAAAATGTATGGTGTTAATACCGGTTGCAATTTTTCAAACCTTACTCAGTATTTTTAACCATAGACGTTACCCGCCTGTTTCGCTGAGTATTTCATAATGTTGTATGACCAAATATATATATATTTAAGTTATTGATATTTATGTCTTAGCATCAGGCTCTTGAATACATTCTTATAGTTTTCGCTTCTTGATTTAAAAAGGATAGAGTTTGAATTACTAAAGCAAAAATATGTCGATCTTTTACACCCACCTTCCCAGTCCCCTCCTTCCAGTGGCGTAACGTACACCCCTGCAACCCCCGCATTGTTGGGGGGGGGGGCAAGGTTCCATGGGGCCCAAAATCTGACTTTGCAAGGGGGCTCTAATCATCTCCATTATGCCACTGCCACCTTCAAAGTCAATTCCGTAAAACCCCATTTCAGCATGTTTCTACTCAACAAAAGAAAAATACGTGTCAAAGTTCTAATTTGTAGTTCTACCCCCATAACCCTCCTTGGGAGTTAATTTCCGCAAAATTCTTTCTTCAGAGCTCTCTATCTCACAAAAGAAACATGCTTGCCGATTTCTGGTCTGTGGGCTCAATAATTTATAAACGGGGATTTTTGTCTTAGCCGGTCTTTACGCAACAAAAGGAACATACCGGCCAAATTTCAAGTTTGTAGGTCTAATAGTTCCAAAAGTCTCGTGATGAGTGAGTGAGTGAGTCGCTTTTATCTTGCATTACATTTATTAACTGTAGCCGTTACCCGCCCGATTCGCTGGGTGTTTCATGATATTGAATGAATACTGTTTATATATAAATTATTGATATCTAAATTCTAGCATTAAGCGTTCGATGGTATTGAAAAGCATTTTTATAACCCTCATCTCTTGATTTAAAATGGACAGGACTTGAATTTCTAAGATTGAAGTAGAATTATATTTTATAGTATCTTAACCTACACTCTCAAAGTGGATTTCCACGAAACATATTTTTAGTGGATATCTATTCAACAAAATAAACATGCTTGCCAAATTTCAAGTCTAGGTCTAATACTTCAAAAACGGAAGTTTTTTTTTATCAGTATGATCTGTAACCCCCTTGAGAGTCGATTTCAGTCTGACTCGTTCTTAGCTGGTTTACATTCAACTAAGAAACATGTATACTAAATTTCATTACTGTAGATCTAGATCTAGTAGTTCGATAACGAGAAATTTTTTTATGCATGCATCCCAGTACCCCCCCCCCCTTTTCAGTAGATTCCCGTAAGTTTCGTTCTTAACGGATATCTATTCAAGTATGTGTGTCTAACAGTTCAAAAACAAGAATTTTTATCTATAGCGTTCACTTAACCCCTTACAATACTTATTAGAAGTCAATTTCATATAAAACCATTTTTAGGGGATCAATACTCATCAACAGAAACCTGCGTACAAAATTCCAAGTCTGTAGGTTTAATTGTTCAAAAATGGAATTTTTTAAAAATTTATTCGTACCCGTAACCGTTTTGGGAGACGATTTCCGCAAAACCTTTCTCAGCGAATCTGTGCTCCACAATAACAACAACAAGAAAGAAAAGTCGAATTTCAAGTTTGTTAGTCTAATAGCTCAAAATCGGAATTTTTTAAAATCTTTAACACCTCTTAACCCTTGCAGCTCCCCTTCGGGGTCAATTTTCGCAAAATCCTTTTTGTAGCCGATTTCTAGTCCATGAAAAGGACATGCATTTCAAGTCTGATGGTCTTATCGTTCTCGAGATATCATGATGAGTAAGTGAGTCGCTTTTCTCCTTTATACTGGATGATTCGCTACCAGACGGGAAAACTTTCAAGGTGTTTAAGCTGTTCAGAGACGATTCGAAATCATATAGGATTACAGGATCGCAAATACCGCAATTGCGACCTATGGTACAAAGAAGCAGAGAAAAAGAACAGCAACACATTAATGGGCCAGAAAATTTTTTATTGAAAGGTTGTGCTACAACAGGTGTTCGTAAGTTATAATGAATTCACATTCCTTCTTCCCTGTGACCCGGCTAGAGGTGTGGGAGGAACTAAATGATCAGACGACATGGCGAACTTCAATTATTTTATTTATCACTCTATTCAACTCATACACAAATAACACTCTAAATAAGATAACTTTGATCCGTCAGAGAACGGGGGTGAGACGAGATATCGTGGGGAGAGTATATTCAATCATGCATATCTACTTTTAAGATAACTTTATACAGAGCTTGTTTGTTTAATGGCCGCACTAATAATTTAACTCTTTAACACCAACTTGATTAAAGATTACAGTATCTGAACTCTTGCGGTCTTCTGATCCTTGCGTTTACTTTAACACGACTCCCACAGTTAAACTAAGCACTTTCTTAATATTCTGACTTCTCGCTTCCTACACTGTTTCCGTATACGTTTCACTGCCGAGTAACTTTGCTTCTAATCTATTAAAAATTCACTTCACTTCCAATCTATTCTCGCTTCACTAACCTTCAAACTCATGAATAAAGAATACATATATTAACTTAGTTTGCGTAATCACGCTTTCTGTCTTCGGAGAAAGTTGGTTGAAAAATGATGGCCCAAAAGAATTCCCCCAGAGGTTAATAGAAGAAACCGTATAGATCCGTCACGAAGTGCATGAACTTCTGGAGTCACATAAAGAGCTTGGTGGACGAAATGTCCGTTCCTTCAGTTCAAGTCCTCATCGTTCGAATATTTGAAACTGCCGAGAGGATACGTAATATGCCATTAACCAACCAGAACGTAAAGGATTCCCTGCAGCACAGCTTTCATGCTTGCCAGACGACTTTTGGTCGGAATTTCGAACACCTGTTGAAGTACAACCTTTCATGTGACACCATGTTCTTACACACCATTCCTATGGGATTTAATGTCGTCTCTGAACCTCTTTCACACCCTGCAAACTGTCGGTCTAGTGGTGAAGATTAATATTCCACAGCTAAATAAAATAGATTTAATATTTTTGCAAACATTTCTTATTTTATCATATTTGTCAACAATACGTAGGGCCTGAAAAATTTCTCTTTTGGACTGGATATATAAAGCTTTAAGAAAAACTCTTTGAGGTTATTGTAGAGGTAGAAAAAGAATCGACAATTATTCTCCAAAACGGAATAAATAAATAAAATTTCGCACAATGCAGTCTTATAAAAGAACTTAACCATATTTTATTCTTAATTTTGATTAAACTCAAGATTTTCTGTCAGAAGTACACACATTATTCTACCAAATACCTCTCCCAAACTCAAGATTCGCTTCTAAAAATAAAGATTTACTTTTAATATAGTGAAAATGAAAAGGGAGCTTTTGCGCGCTTTAATCTTCATACTCATTCTAAATTAATGTTGCTACAGAAGAAAAATGCGCGGACTTCTGAGACTTCATCTTGATTAAAAATGAAGCAACCATCGAATAAATCCTTGACTTATTTTAGTATTCCTCCAAAAGAATCCTTCGTTTCCCTGGTTTCCTTTCTAAAGAATGCGAATCAGGATTTTCATAACCTAATTTTCTCTTCAAACCAAGATTCCAAAGAATTTAAACCTCTCAACAGTTACAGTCTGGGTGAAGCAAAGATTCACTGAAATGTCAAATTTCGTAATTTTGTTTCTTTTTGTCATTCTTGAGAAAATTACTCTCGGATCGCATTTCAAATAGAAACAGTGTGTACAGTTCTTTTTTTATTTCGAAAAGGATTTCTGGAATTCTTGATTATCGATTTTTTTCACCATAGTTGATGGACAAGTTTTCGTTCGAATGTGGTTTTTCTTTTCATTGTGACATTCCTTATTAAAAAAAAAACTCAAGTTGAATAAAATAAGGCTTTGGAATTCTCTGGCAATTTTTATTTCGGTTTTTAAAAATTTTTTTGAGTATTTTCTGTTATTCTTTGTCACTTTTTTTTGAAATACCATGAATAATTCTATTTCTCCAAAATTTTTTTTCTCAGTTAGGTTATTTTTTCTCAAACGATATTTTCCCCATTAGAAATAAGTTAAAAATAGAATTTCAATCCATTGATGCTTAAGAATGTTGATAGGTTTAAGAATGTTGTTAATGATGTAAGAAAGCTTATATAAATAAAAATTGTCATTAATTAATGATTAATACAATTAGTGTGTATATTTAAATAGTTGTCCGTAAAAACTGTTTAAAAATATTTCCTTATTTTCCCATCATGTATGAAACTTCATTTTTCAATTAGAACACACTAGTTAATCTATTATCCAGATATGGTAAGATATCAGTGTAAAATTATTTTATTTTCATTTGTAATAATTAAAGTGAAATATAAGTTTTGATTAATTTCTGATGACACTTCAGCACTACACAGTTGCAGCATTTGTAATATTTCACATTTTAATACAACCAATAATAATTTTCTTTAAAAAAACAGGAACAAACAATTCTATTTTTCGAAACGAAATGAAAATATGAGTTTAAAGAGTTTGTATTTTAGAAACCAAACGGTTTAGATTTTGGATTTCTGTATTAATTTTTAAGAATTTCAATGTTTATGAGTTAAATAAGTTTTATTTAAAGCTAATTTTTTATTTAGTTTTGATAAAATAATTCATTTCATGTGTATTATCCTATTCTTTATGGCTCTATGTGTGATTAATTTTTTCCTTATGTTAGCAGTGAAAAGGACGAGAATGAAAAAGTAATTTAAATTATTTTAATCTGAAAGAGATTTTCATTTCTATTGATCTTGGAAGTTTTCAGCTTGAAATATTATATTTAATTGATACATTTTTAAGTTTAATCTTCCAGAAAGACACATATTTCTTTTAGGTTTTAGGTCAATCTTTTCATGCTTAGGTCTGAGTTTTCCATAGAATTCAAAACTCACATTGTATTTGTTGTTCTACTAAAATTTGGATACAATTTCAAATTTGATGATTAAAGATGTTCAAAAATTAAGATTATTATAAACAAGTTCTTCAAAATTTACAGAAATTCTTGAATAATATGTATATTTTTAAATCAAGTGCATTTTCCTTACCTATGTGCATTGTTATTGTTTACACAAATATTTATTTTTTAAAAGAAAGTTTCTGCAAAAAGTAGAATTTTGAAACAAATACGTGTTTGCAATTATCATTTGACTATAATGTCACATGAATTAATGGACTGTTCGGCTTTAAACACGTGACCGTGAAATCCCACGAATTTAGCCTATTTGATTATCCAATGCCTTTTTAATTAAAAATAGCATTTGTGGAGAATACCTTAACCACTTTTAGAAAGAATAGCAGAAATATTTCTCATCATATGTTTATGTCTTTTTGAAATTTCATTATAATCCACATAATTTTTTATATCATTTACCATGTAATCGATTGGCTACAAAAAGGGAGAAATAAAAATAATATCCGTGAAAGAAAAATAATCTTTAAATACTTACATCTTTAAAATCATCTCCAATATTTTTCATATTACATCTCAGCATCATTTTTCTCTTGTATGTTATAAATTATGTTGTATATTTTGTAAAATATTATTGTGTATTCTGAATGTTGTAATAGAAATATCTAAGAAATTAGTACATTTTAAAGAAACCTTAATTTTTTCTTGTTGCCATTTTAATGAAAATACTTATATGAAAGGAAAAATTTACAGTCAAACCTCCCTGTTACGAACCTCTATATTACGAATTTTTCTATATAGCGAACTTTTTCCTAAAACCAAGAACATGTCGTAAAATAACCTCCCAATAGCGAAATGCATTTTCTATACAACGAACTTTTTCTCTTGTGATTTAATTTTGATGTGTAACATCTTTACTCTCGGTTGCTGGATATTTGTCGGAGTGATTTCGTGAAAAAGGATGGAAATGCGTAACAGGAAGTCGGGGGAAGCGCGTGCTGTTTGATTTGACCAATTCAGCGCCTTGTGTGTGTCTCTTCGCTAGTCTCGCCTCAGGGTCCAACTCTACTAGCAATTAAGACGCCCGCCTACCGCACACACCAGCAAGTCTTATTAGACTTCATCCAGAATAAACTTGTGATTATTACGCTCAAATGTCAAAGTCTCAGGGCTCGTTGTGTTTGAAATCTCAGGATATATTTATATATGTGTAAACTATATATTAATAATTATATTTCCTGTTAAGCGTCTGACAAAACTCATCATTTTAAAAAAATAGAAGTAATATGGAATTATTTGAATAAATATATAAGTGCTTATCATTTCATACTTTGAGGTTAATTCCTGTCGCTGTCAATAAAATATTTTTAATTGTGATTAAAAAAGATTTCTCGATTAAAAAAAAAACTAATTAAGCAAACGGGTTTTTTTGATTTCTCTAATATTTCTAATTTTTAAGCATGCACTTGACGGTGTTTCTTCGCTACCCTCGTCTGAAGGTCCAATTGTAGTAGCAATTAAGACGCCCGCCTACCGCACATACTAGCAAGTCTTGTCATTTTGGTGGTCGCATATATTTCTCTGAATCAGTTAAAAAAATTAAAGATTTCCTGCATTTTGTACTTTTACCGTATACGGAGGTGGTTCTGCTCTTTAAAAAAAAAAAAAAAAAAAAAAAACTATCACTCGCTTCTCATGATTTTGAGTGGTGATTTTAACGTTAACTTCAGTTCGTCAGAAGCTGAGCCGCTCATAGCTTTTCTGAAAGATGAACTCAAGCACGAAATGAACACTAATCGAAATGTTTCGACAACTAACAGTGGTACTGTTATTAACGCCGTTTTTCACCGATCTTTAAATTCTTTGAAATCACAAGTAATATGTGTCATACTTTAGTTTTCATAAATCTATTGTCTCCGCTCTTCCCCAAATTGAACAATAATAAATATTTTTGATAAAAAACTACATTACTCCTTGTGTTAATGAATAAAATTTTCATTAAAGATATAATTATTCAATAGAAAATTATTCCAGTCATAACCAATTCATTTCTTTCAGGATTAAAGTCACTATTGCGTATTTACCATGATAAAAAGTCAGATGTTACACATCATATGCGACTACTGTAAGACTCGTTTCTTTTTTTTTCTTTCTATTTCCTGATCATTTAAAATTATTCTCTTTTTGTAACACATTTTATGGTAGTCATAAATCTTGAACTGGTTTTATTACGTGCCTAACTCGCCGAGAGCAATAGAATTGTGGGCGTTTCATCCAAGAAGTGCAACCTTCAACCCTCATTTTCCGGTTCACTTGAAACATCTTCGATATCCCCTTGCACCCTCATTGGAGTTGTCTCGTGTCCCAGTGTTCTTGAACTAGTTTCAATTTATTTGTAGTGTTGATCAGTCGTACAGTAAACTTCGTTTCTTGTAGCTCGAAAATGTCAAAACGTAAGTGCTTGAGCATCAAACAAAAAATTTATTCTTCAGGAAATGGATAAAGGCGCCAAGAAAATGGATATTGCTTTAAAATTTGGTATTCTTCCAAACAGTTATTATAAAAAATTGAGAAAGCTTCAAAATTATGATTCATCAAATTCTTGTTCAAAACGTTAAAGAGCATACGTCTATGAAGATGTCGACGAGGTAGTTTTGAAGTAGAGCGAGATAAAAATGTTCCTACTACCTTTCGTAATAGAGAAAGCTCTTCAATTTGCGAAGGTATTGGGATACGACCCATTTCTAGGTAGCAAAAGATGACTAGAAAAACTTAAGAAAAGACACAGAATTGTAGCAAAAGTATTATCTGGGAAAAGTAAAGATGCTGATGATAATGATATTAAAAATTGGATAACAGAGACACTGAGTAAAATTTTAAAAAACTATAAGCCAGAAAACATCTTTAATGCAGATGAGACTGTTTTACTTTTTCCAATGTTTGCTTCAAAAAACTTTAACATTTAAAAACGAAAAATGCTTTAGAGGAAAACATATCAAAGAAAGAATAACTGTTATGTTAGGAGCAAATATGACTGGACATCAGAAATTAAAACCACTAGTAATAGGAAGAAGCAAAACTCCAAAATGAATTCAAAGGCAAAAAATCTTCGGAATTGATTATGATTTTAACAAGATCCCTGGGTGACGTCAAAAATTTGTGAAATTTGGATTCAAAGTGTAAACAAAGGAAGGGTTAATAAGCGTTACAAAATTGCTCTCCTGTTAGATAATTCCCCCGGCCATCCGAAGGAAATCAACCAAAAATTGAATAATGCTACAGTTGTTTACTTGCCATCAAACACTACATATATTAAAACTGATCAAGGGGAGATAAAATTTTTAAAGTAAACTACCGCTAAAGGATACTGCGAAAAGTTAACACTGGCCTTAAAAAACAATCAATCCCTACCACGGTCTGGATCCCCCCCCTCGTCTTGTATGCGCCACTGATACCTATGTTTGTGTAGGAGAGTTTGTTTCTTACTGTTATGAATGAGAATGAGACTTTAGATTTTGAATTTCATGTAGAGTGCAATTATGAGTTGTATAATGAATGTATTTTGACTTACCGCCATTTTCCATGCTGGGCGCATAAAGGGTGGAAGTATTTCTTATAAAGCTGAATGAAAGATATATAAATGAAGATTATTAATGAATAACACCAATGATTTCACAAGTCGACCTTTCATGTATATATTTGCTTCACACACACACTCATGCCTTTACATATACGATAAAAGAAAAACATTTCACAACACATAATCACAAGAATGGCGACCATTACAACCGAATAATCCGAATCGAATGTCATTTTCCCGCCGAAATCACACCGGCTTCCAGAAAACGAAGTTCAGTTCGTGGCGCCATCTCTGGACGGCGAAAGGAGTCAACTATTCTTAACACTTACCACACATTGAATATTTTGAAATTTAATTAATTTAAATTCCATTACATGTTTTTTTTAAATTAATCTTTTTACTATGTAAGTAAATAATTAAGAAATTTATGCAAAAACCTAAAACAATTTTTATAGCCTTTTATAGAAACAACAGACTTAACTAAATGATTTTGTACAATTGTAGTACTTGACATAATGAAATAACAGATCAAGGAGATGAGCTTAATGTATCCGACTATCCTAAAATTGCGAATTTTGTCAAAAAAGTGACAATTTCTTTTATGATTTTATCTCACTAGCTTTATAAAAATACCAAGCTTATTATTTTCCATTTTATAGAACAAAAAACTGTAAGTGTTTCAGTAAAAGAGATGCCATTACTTTAAGCAAGATGTCATACTTTAAATTACCTTTTACTCGAAATGCGGAGGCCATGGTAGCCTAGTGGTCAAGGTAATAATCTCGTGGCTGTATGCGTTTCAGGATTTCAAGCCCAGTACCACTGAAGACCCACCGTGTAGGGGAGAGATGCACATTAAATCTGTCGAAAGCTCAAACGTCTTCCCGTTGGTGTGGTGTGGGAGTTAAGAGAGGGAGGTGTCGTCCTCGTCACTTGACCATGATTCAAAATTACGAGGTCCGTCACCAAAAGCCCTCGTGTAGCTGAACAGTGTGACGTTAATATTCACCCACTTACTCGAAATGTGTGTTTTTTTAAAAAAATGTTCAAGCGCGCGCGGGGAGACAGCGATTGCTAAAATAGTTTTCAAAATATAATTAACTGAAATTTTTGTGTATGTTTTGTATAATAATAGAAGTGTTTTAACCTTTAGATTTATCCATCACTTTTATATTACAAAATTCCAGTCCCTTATGTGAATATAATTACTGTTTTTTTAAGCAATTTCAAATAATAATTAAGATAAAGTGTTCTAGTTTTTGTAAAAAATTAAAACATCTCTTATATCCTAAAGGTCATTTCAAAAATGAATAACATAAGAACACATTAGAATTGAAAATTTGTTCATAAACATTTGGTACAAAATGGGCCCCGTTTATGTTATTTTTGGTAAATTTTTACCCCTTTTAGTAATAATAATTTCTTTTTATCTTCTTAATTTTAGCATATTTTTCTTAAAATGTAAAAAACAAATCTAAAAACCACAAAAAAATCTCCATATCTCCATATTTTTAAAAAAAATTGTCCCAAGTAGTCTGATACCTTAATTAATATACCAACAAAAAATATATTATATAAAAAAAGAATTGATATAATAGTAATATTCACATATTAAAACTCAACAAACTTTAGATCCAATATAATCGATCTGCTGTTTATTACTTTTTTATTCATTACTTCCTCCCCAAAAGCATTTAATAAAAAAGAAGGAAGAAAAGAAACAAAGGGAAAATATCTGGGTGCAAATCGTTTACTTTGAATTTGCCTTTGTGTGACTAATGTTTGCATAACTCTTTTCATCCCTACGACCTTCGACGAATTAGCTGATTAAAAGCTCTGTAATCCAATTAGTATTCTCTAATTTCCCTGACATTCGACGTTTTCCCTGCCTTTCAACTCCACGGATGGCAACAATGACAAAAGAAATTAGTTCAGCTCGGGAGAGTTCGGTAAATACGTAAAAAGAGATCTGCGCACAAGGTGGTCGACGAGGAGTGAGTAAACACCTCGAAAGATACATACTTGAATAGATCGACCTCCATAGAATAGTGCAAGAAAAGAATACTTATTATTTCTTGCTTCCGGTTGGTGATATTGACTATCGTCTGCTCTTAAAATAAATATTGAATCAGTTTATTCGATTTTGTATTGTTTTTCGAATATGCTTCTCTTTTGTTTTAATTCATTTCAGTTTAAATCTCTTGTATTACATTTTTAAGATAACGTTCGCAAATTAAGTTCTGTCAATACTGTAAAGTTTGGCCTTTTAAATTTCAAAACAAAGCCGGTTTTTGACGCATGTAATGCATTTATTTAAAGTCGTAAATTAGAACATTTTCATCAACCATTATATTTTTATAGAGCAGTTGAATGGAATTTAAAATGATAGTTAAAACATAAAGTTTTATAAACAAAATAAAAATGATGTCGAATGCTACGCTTTTCAATGTTGCTACGGAAAAGAATTGTGATAAACGTGCTGTCACATTTACCGGTGTTTGAGGTTTAGAATAATAAGAGCAATTCTAATCTATTATTCTTTCACTTAATTTTAACAAGCCAGGGTAGGAAATGCACATTTGTATTAAGCATGGGAGCAAAAGCATGGTAGAAAGGACACATAATATTTAATTATAATTCAATTAACATACTCTTAGAACACTTTGGTTATCTACGGTCAAAATTACCGTAATTCCGTTCTGAGTTATTCAACCTCTGGTCGATATTAATCTAATCCAACTTATTGACTAAATCCTCAATTAGCAATCTTTAATTATTCATCGATTAATCACCGAGTAACTTTCGATTACTTTCCGCTAATCACTAACTACTAACCTTCTAACTCCTGACCACTAACTCCGCGTACCTAAAAGTTAAAGCTTAAATATCATCCTTCATTTACATAAACCTTGTCTTTTTCTTCAGGAAAAAGTTTTCAATAGAACTACATTTAAAAGAAATAGACTTCCCCAAGAGGATCAGTAAGAGGCTCGCGTATAGACCCGTTACGGAATGTTTTAAGCACACAATGGTTATTTATTTATATAAACTTTAACATATAAATTGTGGCATGTATATATATAATTTATGTTCAGTATATATAAAAGAGTGGATTGATAATATGAATAATTAAAGAATAACTATAAAATAAGCAAATCAATCCTAAAACGAACCTAAATATTAAAGTTAAGCGATGAAATAAAATTTTATAAATGAATTAAAATTTTAATAATAGTTTAAATTAGACGTACTTGAACTATGACATATATACTCCTAAATATACATACAGTGGCTCTCAAAAAAGTGTTCGTACAACTTTCTATAAAATTTAATGTTATCGACTAAAAAAATTAATAAATCAGAGTTGTAATTTTTTAATACTATCTGCGACTTTTTTTTAATGGAATGACATGATCAGTTTTTAAACCATAATATTTCTATTTTGAAAAATTAATAATAATAATAAAAAAAAAAAAACTACTAAAAACACTTTTAAAAAATTCAATGTAGTTTTAAATAATGTATTTTTTCTTAATGTTTGTAGTATTTCCTTTAGTGTCCACTACGGCATTTAAACGTCTCGGTGTAGATTTCGTCAGTTTTCTTTTTTGTAATTTCTGCTGCGATATTCTGCCATTCGCAGGCTGGGTGGCGTGGTTGGTTTGTCGCTGGCCTTTTGCACCTAAGGTTGCGGGTTCGACCCCGGCCCAAATCGGTGAATTTTCGTGATGCAGAAAATCGACAGTGGCCCTCTCGTATGATTATATGGCATGTAAAAGATTCCTAGAGTGCCTGCTTGACTTGAGTGCTCTCAGCAAAATTAAAACCTAGTACATGTTTGCATCCTCAGAGCCCAGATACCCACCTCTAGGAAGGAAACTGGAAGTCAAAATTACTGCGGTGATTGGTATCCGCCTATAGGGTGCCGCACTAAAAAGAGATACCAGTTTCTGGGGAATGTACTAGGTCTGCAATGGAAAAACTCCAATCCGCAGCCCATCAGAAATAAAAAAAAGTATTCTGCCATTCTTCTGAAAGTACTGCTTTTAGTTCACACTTTGTTTTTAAGTCATGTATTCTTACTCGGACTTTAAGTTCTCTCCAGATGTGTTCTACTGGGTTAAAATCAGGTGATCGAGGTCATATTTTTAGAGTTTGGGAACAGTTATACCAGAGGCTTACGTTGAGAGCAGTGCACTAGGGGTTATTATCTTGATAATAAATGAAGTCTTCTCTAATACCCACATTTTGGGCGGGGAATTTCAATATGTTCCTTAAAATACTGAAATAAAGCTCATGATTCACAATACCATAAAAAAATACCAAATTGCCTAATCCTGAAGCTGATTTACACGACCACACTAGAACACCTCCACCTTCATGCTTCAATGTTTCAAATAAATTCTTGGGATTCAGCATCGGAAAATTCAATGTTGACAGCAAATTGGTTGGGATGACAGAAAAATCAACATTTTGGGTTCCGATGGGCGTATAGTAGTTTGTAGAAGAAAAAACGAGGAACTTAGTCCCAAGAATTGGAACAATGAAACAGGGAGGTGTTCTTGTGGGAGGGGGTGTAGATTGGTTTCAGGATTAAGTAATTTGGTATTTTTTGATGGGGAATCAGAGTTTTACTTATATAACTTAATGAAAATTTGAAATTATCCTCTCAAAATTTGGATATTGGAGATGACTTCGTTTTTCCTCGAGATAATGACCACAACGTACGCCTATGGTGTCTCTATAACTGTCTCCAAGTTTTAAAAACACATCCGCAATCACCTGATTTAAGTCCAGTGGAACATATTTGGTGAAAATTTGAAGTTAGAGTACGAAGTTATGACATATAAAAACAAAATGTGAACTAAAAAAAATAATCATTGAAGAAGGGAGAAACATCAATGTTACAAGGGTGATCAAATGAAAAGTACGAAACGACACGGTGGGTACAAATATAGACTTTATTCAAATATACACCATAGGCTGAGCACAATGATCCCACTGATGAACAAGCCGCAGGATTCCTTGTTCCCAGAATTCCTGTGGCTGTGACGAGACCCAGTCCTTCACAGTGTCCTTGAGTACGTCGTCCGAGTTGAAGCGCTTTCCTTTCAGGTGTTTCTTCAGTGGACCAAACACTTGGAAATCGCAGGGTGACATGTCCGGACTGTAGGACGGATGGCCCACCGTCTCCCATTGGAACTTGTCCAGTTCCATTTGTGGGACTCTGGAGACGTGTGGACGCACGTTATCATGGAGCAGAACCACACCCTCCGTGAGCAGCCCCGGTCTTTTGTTCTTGATGGACCTGCGTAGGCGTCGGAGTGTCTCACAGTACACATCGGAGTTAATGCTTTTTCTGTGCTCGAGTAATTCTGTGCTCGCATCATTTGGACGCCGCTTTTTATAAGAGCCTTTGCTCTCTCCTGCGCATGCGGGCGCCCGCGCATGATCCGATCCCAGTCAGAGTCTCCAATGGCATCCCGAGATGTCTCGCTACATTCTCCCTTTTTCGGAATATGCAAATATTTAACTGTTTCATTTTTATGTCGTTTCGTACCTTTTCATTTGATCACCCCTTGTATATAAAATACAATAAAACAAAACAAAAAAAAAACTTATGTTGACTGAACTTGGAGACAGTTATAGAGACACCAGAGGCATACATTGAGAGCATTGTGCTTTGGGTCATTACCTTGTTAAAAAATGAAGTCGTCTCCAATACCCAAATTTTGGGAGGATAATTTCAATTTGTTTTTTTAAAATATTTAAATAAAGCTCATGATTCCAATACCATAAAAAATACCAAATTACCTAATCCTGAAGCTGACTTACATCCACACTTCCATACTTTACTGTTCCAACTAAATTCTTGGAATTAAGAGTTCGTCGTTTTTTCTTCTCCCATATCATTATATATGTCTGTAGGAACCAAAAATGTTGAGTTTGTTATCATCTGCGAATAGGATCTGCAATTCCAATACGTTTCAGACTTATTTATCATGGATGAATACACTGGTGCATAAGATTAAAGTCATGTTGGATTTGTTAAAGTAAAACTGATATGTAATCAGCCGTTGCCATTTCCAAACCTTCAATAATGTATGCAATTTTTTAAAAAAAAAATTACATTATGTAAAAAACCGTATAATTCTCCAAATGCAGTCTTATAAAAATTTGTTACAGTTATTATTCGGATAAATAAATATAAATCAGAAGGAAGACAGAAAGACGACTTTGTACAAACTTCCTACTCATTAGATTTTCCATTTGATGCAATATTCTTGCAGAAGTGTTAAGTTGCATTTGCATTTTTTTTCATTACGTTCATTTTTTTTTATTAATTCAGTTTTGTGAAATGAATGAATTTTTAAGCGCCAAATTTTTCTTTATATCTTTGAAAGGAAAATGAAACGAAGCAAAAAAGGTTTGTACACAAATGTCTAAAATTAAGGTCCCAATCTTGTTTTCCGTCATAATTTTAAATTGCCTAAAGAAAAAATTTTAGAATTTGTATTTTATATATTTCGAAGAACGGATAGTACAGTATAAACCTTCAGTTTAGGAAAGGTTGTTTAGCGTTAGTTTTTGCAGAATTACTAGATTGAGACCGTTTAAGCATATGAGATTTTTTTCTGCAGTTTTGTGAATATTGTATTAAAACAAACAAGTTAGTCTGTTAGCAGTGAGGATGACTTCTCATAGCCGCTTACAGAGGTTCCCAAACTTTTTTTTTGTCTCATAGACACCTAGCCATGTTTTTCGGTTTGGGGTAGACCCCTACTTAATTAATATTGAATTTTTGCAAATTTATGAACTTAAATGTCTTTTTGAAAGCTGGTACTACTATTCCTACTGTAAAAAAATTAAATTTCTACTGTAATGAAGTGTAGTGTTTAAAATTTAAAAAGTACATGTTAATTAATTAAATTAAAAGTTAATTAATAAATACAACTGTTACATAAACTAACTAAACAACAAACAAATTATTTTAAAAGGAGGAAGGAATCTATAGCCCTATAATATCAAATTTTCACCATTTAGTACTAATCTTGTCTGGTTTAACCTTAAATTTCCTCTGTTAGTGTCCAATTTTTTCTTCCTTTTTTTCTTTTTTGCAGATTGGCAACCACACTGAAGCTTCTTCACACTAGGAAAAGCAACGAAAAATTTCCTCACGATTTTCCAAAAGTCGAGACAAATAACAGGTTTGACTTTTTAAAGCCAAAATTGCTGGCATCCATTTCTAATGATCAGTTCCTATTGTAATGTGACATTTTTTTTCAATATGACTATACGAATTCATTGCCTACTGTATTGCCATATAGTCAAATCATTTTCAAACCTAACTTCAAAATATGAATAAAAGGCATTTAAATGTTGAACGTAGGTTAAAACGTTCTGACAGAATGTCTGTGACAAATTTAGAAAATTCGGGACCTTCAGTGTTATACTTCTTTAACTTAACTCAAGAAAGAGAAGCTGAAGTGTTTCTTACTTTAATAAAATTTATACTGTCACCTTGTAAATCAAATTAATTTCATTATTTTTAGTAAATAAATCTGTTAAATAGTTAAAATTTAGTTTACATATGATTATAATTTTTTAAAAAAATTAGTCCCGTTGTAGTTTAATGAGAGCCACTATCATAGACCCCCACTTACACCTCATGGACCCCCAAATTAATTTTTGGTTGGCGTAGACCCCTTGGAAGTCGTCGTAGATACCTGGGGGTCTATATAGACCACTTTGGGAATCACGGGCTTAGATGATTCCTTGAGATGGAGAGCCGGTTGGCTGGCTTGAAGTTGGCCAGTCTAAGACGGAGGTGTGTAGATTGCTACAAGTGGTCCAAAAATGGTCTCCCGTCTGTGGAATCAATTCCAAACAAGTGGTACTGTCACCAAAAATGACAGCCAAGGCCACAAAGCATCAAAATCTGCACAGGATCGCGACTTGGTTTTAAGAGCATGACGACATAGGTGGACAACGCTCCTCAGCTTGCTCGTGACCATTCTGCTGTGTCTGGAAGATGAATTTCCAGGCAAATGCCCTATAGTCGTTTTACAGAGACTTTATACCCGGTGTCGAGGAGAGTTTATAGGCAACAATAATGCCGTTTTTTAAAAAAATTATTAGATCTACTTGAGAATAAGTAAATATTTTTCTTTTGTTGAGTAGTGATCTGCCAAGAAGAAAATTGAAGGTCTATAAGAATGCTTTTCAATAAAATCGACAGATTTGTGTTAAGATTTAGATATCAATTACTTAAAAAAAACTATATTTAGCTATAAAACATTATGAAATACCCAGAGAAGTGAGCGGATAAAGGCTAGTTTCTGTATTAAAAAAATTAAGGTGAACTTGTTTATATTTTTTAATTTAGCTATTGTCTCGACTCAACAAAGAAAACGAAATATTCAACGAAGAATAACTAAATGCCTTAAAATAACTAGATAAACCTTATATCGAAACATATGTAGTGTTTTTGAAAAGGAAACTATTCTATTTCCCATGTTTATTAACAAATTTAAACGTAAATACTTATTCCAATTTTTTGTAACACTTTAAACTCTGTAACCAACGCATACACAAAGAACTATACCATTTACATTCGAAATATCGAAGACAATGATTTACATTTCGAAATTATTCTCGAGTCTCCACAGAACTATCCCGCGATCCTTCAAAGAACGCATTGCAATCCCCGAAGACGCCACATTTCCAATCCAGAAATCAATTCCAATAAACTTAAACATTACGCATTCTCGAAACATTAGATACTCGAGTGCCGCTATTTTAATTCCTTCCATTGAACCCCAGTACCCCTGGAGGCAATTAGAACGGCAACTCCAACACCACCACCGATCACCGCCTTCAATCCACAAAGGATCCAGCCCCCCTGAGAATTCCGGGCACCTTTACCTGGATATAAACTGCAACAATGCGTTCGGGATAGGGGTTGACAATCGAACGGGGAATCCGGGCTTGATTTGGCTGGAGTCAGGTGTGTATCTTGCAGATAGGACTGCTGTGTTCTAAGTCCCGTATCTGTGTCTAGTGTGGATTATGCATTGTCACCGTTCTGCTTAATAACAAACACGCATTATCTGCTGTGTGCCTGTGTAATTCGATGGAGAAGGGGTCGTGTATTGAATTATTTAGAATATGGTTTAGTTATTGATAGGGAGGGCAGGTCACAGTTAACGTATATGTGGAATGCGAAGTCTTGTGTTGTTGTACGTGAAAATTGTTTTGTTTAAGTTTAAACGAAACGGCATTCTGGGGTGAATAGTTTGTATTACCTAAACTTCGCAATAGATATATTCGCGCGCGCATATTTTTCAGATAAGATTTATCGAGACCATCACGATGCTTAAAATCAGATTATTTTACGTCTACATCTCTAAGAAAGAAAAAAACGTTACTTATTAATGAATGATTGGGTTTAAATTTGTATTCTAAGTGATTTAACCCTTTGTAAAAACATTATTTCCCAGTAATGTTATGAAAAAGTATTTTGGAGATTTAGATTGATTTATGAAAAGAAATTCATTTTGCTTATTACTTACGGTGAGTTACTACTTTCGGAACTGTTATTTTGAAAAAGAGTATCAATGGATAATTTTTGGATATTTAGTGTCAATTGAATTTGACTATACAGTCGGAGCTCTCTCTATTTGACGGAGTCACTAAATCCCGAAAAAAGTTCGTCATGTGAAAAATTCGTTAAACAGAGATTCATCTGTTAATATTCTTTAGAAACTATATAAAAACAAGTTTTATAAATTTTTTTTAAAATTCAATAACTACTTTGAATGTATATAGAAAGTTGTTAATAGAATGTTGCTAATAGAAAGTATTTTATTAGCGACTGAAAATCTGAACAAGATATAGATATATATATAGAGAGAATGAACTAATAGTAGGAATTGAAAAAAGAGCATGATTTGTTTGCATTGTTGTTACAATGCACCACTCGCTTCGGGTAGTTTGGTTGAAAAACCGGTTTTCTACCCCAACTTTTGTCATTATTTTAACAGTTACGTTATTACAACAATGGAGACGAATCTAAGTTGACGTCGAAAACCGGTAATTAATTAAATTAATTAACGTAATTAATGAATTAACATTTGAAAAATTTTTATTAACATCAAGTGTCATCCACTACAAGTTAAAAAAATTATTTGAATTTGTGAATGGATGAATAGAAATTATTTTATTAACGATTGAAACTTTAAACAAGATATATAAATATATTATATACAGGGTTAGTAAGAAATAAGGTTGCCCACTTTAGAGGGCTCTAGAATCCGTCCTATTGGTCCAAATAACATAGAATTTGAGCCACAGATAATTCAAATGAAGCGCTTAACATATATTAAATAAAAAAATTAGTACAAATTTTTGCCGGTATGTGGCACTGTAATGCACATAGTCTTATTCAATATGTTTTAAAAATATGCATCATAAATATAAAGTAACATTAATAAAACTGCACAATATGATGCCCTTGATGTTCAACAATATGCTGTAATCGCAGAATCATATTTTCAACAGCTGACCAGAGTAAATCTGCCAGAATATCTAAGACAGGGCGACGAATGCTGTCCTTCAGATCTGGGAGAGTTGATTACATTTGATGGTAGATAGTGTCCTTTAAATAACCCCACAGCCAAAATTCTCAGGCGTCATATCCGGTGAATGAGGAAGCCATGTTGTTGAGAAATGACGGTGGATCACCCGTGTGTCTGTGAAATGCTGTTTTAGCAAATCATTTACACGGGGATCAATGTGCGGAGCGACGCCATCCTGCATGAAAGTTGTATCCTGAAGGCATCATCGCTTTTGAAGTTCTGGGATTATAAAATCCCCCAGCATATCATGATACCGTGTTCCAAATAGGTTTGGATTCCATTTGGTTTTATCTCTTAAAAAAATAAGGTCCAATGAGAAAAATAGCTGTGAAACTACACCATACCGTCACTTTTTTAGGATACTTGTATTTTTCCTGGATAGCGTGAGGATTTTCTGCTGCCCAAATCCGACAATTGTTGGTGTTAACTTCGCCATCCAGACAAAAGTGGGCCTCATCACTCCACAGAATGCTCCATGGCCAAATGACGTCAACCACCATTCGAGTAAGGAACTGAAGTGCTAAAATATGAACCTCTGGGTCCCCGTTCTTCACCGTACTGCTGGCTTCAACAATCGCGTTAGCTACATTTTCGATGCTAGAAGATGGAATGTGTTTTCGTCCTCTACCTTTAAAAATGCCAAGTTGTCCAGTTATTTCAAATTTCTGTATCATTTTGCTTGAGGTATATAGAGACATTGAACCTCTTCGTATTCGCTTCATAAGACGGAATTTTTTCACAGCTGCTACGGAATTCTCCTGGTTCTGGAACAACAATGTTTTACTAATATAGCTTTTTCTTTCAACGTAGACATGATGAGCATGCAGAGAAGCAATATTTTTTAAGCAGTATCCGCCTTTCTTTTATCCAAAGAATAATGCTAATAGGCATGCGCTGAAACACAATTGTTGTTTTAGATTTTGAATATATGCAAACAAGTAACATTGGTATCATATTGAGCAGTTTTATTAATGTCACTTTATATTTTTGACACATATATTAAATAAGGCTATGTGTATTACAGCGCCACCTACCGGCGAAAATGTATACTATTTTTTTTATCTAATAAATGTCAAGCGCATTTTTTGAATTATCTGTAGTTAAAATTTTACTTCATTTGGACCAATAGGACGGATTCTAGATACCTCTGAAGTGAGCAACTTATTTCTTGCTGACCCTGTATATAGGAAGATATACATAGTAGGAAATATATATATATATATAATATAGCTATAAGTAGGAATTGAACAGATTTTAAAATTCACAAACACTGCATATTATTAAAAAAAGTAATTATTCACACTTTTTTTGTAAATTAATATCTGTTTATTTTATATCTTACCCATTAAAAAGAAATCTGTAAGGAAAACAAGGGGAGGGGGAAACATTGTCTTGGAATATACTGTAAGTTCAACTTTAAAAAATTACTTTATATTAAAATTAATGAATTTTTTAACGAAATTTTCTAATTTTAAGCCTACGAGTAATTTTAAACATAAATTATTCTATAACCAGTAATTTTAAGCATGCATTACCCCATATACCCTTAAATTTAATTGTTGATAAAATATGCTAACTTTATTTAAGTTTTTTTAAAAAAAAATTAAGGAGTTTTGCTGCTCTATGGGAACTAGGCACCTAGAAAAACCAATTCAAGGTTATTGACCACCATAAAATGTGTTAAAAGAGAGAATTATTTGACATGTCTGGAATTATTTCAAAAATAAGAAGAAAAAATTGCAATCTCTCTCTCTCTCTCAGAAGAGAAAAATTTCTTTAAATAGAAAAAGCACTTCATCATTTGGAGATTATTTTACGAAGAAAACAGATAAATGTGTTTTTGGTTCCAGAAAAAAGCTCTAAAATAGCAAAATTCGCAAAATAGAAATTCGTACAATGGAGGACCGATTGTACGTATAAAATTGTTTTACGAATATTACTACAAGAAAAAAATTATTTAAATGCAGTTTTTTGACGCACGCACACACACACACACACACACACACACACACACACACAACACAACACACAAAAAAAAAAAAACAACACACAACACACAACACACACAACACACACACACACACACACACACAAACACACAACACACACACAAACAATTTTGTCTATTTTTACTAGCTAGGACTTGCACATCGGGGTTGAACTAAGATTTTTGAAAAATTCGCATTATTTTCAGTAGGGATCAATTGAAACAATAATGGTCGTATTTTGTTTAAATTTCTCTCTCTCTCTATATGTATATATACTTTTATATGATAAAATATGAATAAATCGTCTTCTAAATTATACATTTCAAAAATTTCAGTTCAACCCTGGTACAGAAGTCCTAGCTATGTAAAAGCAAAATAGTATTATTATTATTATAGAAGCATTTTTCAAAAAAGGGAAATGTTTTGAAAATATGTCGTTCGTTCGTCATTTTTTGATTAAAAAATAAATCCCTTGAAATAATTTTTTTGTAATGATATTCATAAAACAATTTTATACGTATGTTCTAATTCAATTGACAATAAATGTTAAGAAAATCCTCTCTTTATACGCTTTTTCAAAATCACGGTTCTTTCTTGTTGTTACTTATGCCACCTGATGACAGTAACATCAGATTAAGTCCACAAAAATTCATCGCGGCTAGCGGGCCAGATATTTACACATGTTGCTTAGCCTTAGCTTTGAGCACCATGCAGGTGACAGTATGATTTTGCTCAGTTCCACCCTAATTTTCAGGCAGTAAAATCCCTAAAAAAACTTTTTTTGACAGGAATTTCAAAAAATTCGAAGTTGAAAAATGTCTAAAATTTAAAGTTTCCGATTCTTTTTAAAGAACAATACCTCTATTTGTGCGTCTTTAAACGCTCTTTAATATTCAATATGCCCTGGGGTAAAATTATGGTTCTGAGTATAGTCAGTCCCATCAGACGGATCTGAATATAGCCACATCAGGTCAAGGTCCACGAAATTCATCACGGCTAAGGGCTAGATTTTAACGCTCGTCGCTTAACCTTAGCTTTGAACACCATGCAAGTGACAGTACGATTTGACTTGCTCTTATGCTTAGTGCGTATCTTTTTATGTCGCATTACACGATAAAAAAATTTGTAAATGCTAAAATATACTGAAAAAATTATAAATTATATATATTTTGTATTGAAAATTGTAAGTATATCTGTCTAATGTTTCCATGAAATTTAGAAAACAGGGACCAGTAAATAGTAAGACATTGCAAGTGATACAAACGTATCTTGCTCTGGTGTGCTTAGTAGAGCACAAATGGCAATGTCTATATTTTTTTGTCATGTTGGCATAATTCGCTTAAAATACCTGATAAGTTATTAAGTCTAATAAGCTTGACATTAAGCGTAACAAAGATCATGGTCAAAGTCCAGAATGATCTTCTGACCCATTGGAAATAAAAAATGGCGTTCGACAGGGAGATGCACTAGCGTTTCTTCTCTTTAATCTAGCATTAGAAAAAGTGTAAGAGATTCTAATATCATACAAGAGGAAATATCTTAATAAATGAATTCTGTTGTGGCTTTTGCTGATGGCATTGATATCATTGCTCGAACACCCACAGCACTAAGACAAGCCTTCTTAGGGCTAATAGACGCCCTAATGAAATGCGAAAATATATGAAATCGAGTTTAATCAAAAGAAAAACAAAGGTTCTATTCAATAAAAGTCTTCTAAGATCAGTATTAACTTATGCATGAGAAACTTGGCGCATGTCTCGAGCAGATGAAAACATGATAAATATCTACGAAAAAAGATTTTATGATTCATTTTTGGAGGAATTCTGAAAAATGGAACGTGGCGAAGAAGATCAAATTTCGATCATATAAAGAATCTGACATTGTTAACTTCATCAAAATACAACGAATTAAATGGGAGGGTCACGTTGTTAGAATGGACAAAGACCTCACCACAAAAAAGTCTTTAGCACCCAACTAATTGCCACACGAAGAAAGGGCATGTCAAATCTTAGTGGATTAATGACCTAAAAAAGATCTCCTAGTTAAGAATTGTAGAACACTAGAGGAAGAGGGCTAGCTGGAAAGGGTTCTGAGAAGGCCAAGACCCCCTGGCTGTCGAGCCACTGAGGTAGGAAGGAATGGTCATATGGTCACAATCTTTAGTCAATTATTTGTCACCTGGAACAGTGTTTTTCTTGCTGCTCAAAAATTTTCATGTCTTTTTTCTTGCAACTTAAAAATGCTGATATAAGCGGTCGTGTTAGCCGAAATGCTAGCAGCACTAACCATAGGTAGAAAAATTGCTTCCCATGGACATTTATTAACTAATTAAGTTGGTGGGAAGTATTCTTAACACAGGTCTTTGTAAAAGGTTAAAACATGAAATATTTATCACGTAATTGCTCTGATAATGACTTAGAATCGATTCTTAAATAAACTGAGTCTTAAGACAGCAAAAATTAAGGAATGGAAAAGAAAAAAGTTTTGAGGAGCCAATTTAATTTTTTTATATAAAACTCAATAAAAATAGAATATTTAAAAATATTTAATTCGAATACGATGAATAAAGTTGTAACTGGGTTTAAAGTTTTTTTCAATTTTTTTAATCCAACTATGAAAGGAAATAAGTACATTTTAATAATTTTGTGTGTATATGGAACCTTAAAATCAATATATGTATACATTTGTGCAGTTATATATTTTACTAAGAGGCCCAGTGGCCGAGTGGTAGCGTATCGCGTTTCCACACCACAGGTTCGGGTACTATCCTCGGGCTGTGTGGGCAAGGTCGAGTCAGCCTTTCATCCCTTCAGTGGGTCGATAAATGAGTACCAAGCTTACTTGGAACTAAACATTGGGGGTCTCACCTCAGACTGACCACCTGATCGGGACATCTGCTGATGCATCTCAGTGCCCGATGGTTACGTGTACTGAGATGGGCACTGCAGGCCTTGGCCCTCATGGGCTGTAGCACCCTTGAGTTTTTTAGTTATATTTTGCTAATGTAAAACTATTTTAAAATTCAATATTAATCTCTTCATAAGTAAAAAAAAATTGAATATGCCCTTAAATGAATTTTTTAAAGCATTTATTTTGAAAATTTTCATACTATTGTCTTTAAATGGGTGGTAGGCTGGATAAAACTACAACTGTCTTCAGATAAAATCTGCCAACTGTTTCATTACGGTTTTAAAACAATGTTATTGAAAATATATTTATGGTTCAAAGTAATTTGTTTTGGCAAAAATAAGTGTCAATTAATGTTTCTTCATATAAATTATATATTTTGATAAATAATTTCTGTTCAAAACAGTTTTTCCTTTATTGTGTGAAGTGAAAGAAATATTTTTGATTGCAATTACTCTACACTACAACTACTCAACAGAGATGGATGGATACTAACGAAAAAATATTTTATAGTTATACGTACGGGGTATACACTACTCAAAATGATTCAAAAAAGGAAATTAATGAAAACATATTTCTAAAAAAGATATTTCTTATTCATAAAATGCAATAATTTATCATTTAATGCGTTCTGATGAAACAAACTGAATCAACTCATGTGAAATTCACATGAAAGTGAATAAAATTTCAGTAAAATTTTTTAAATAAATCGCTAGCAATAAGTTTAAATAATTTTGTAAAGTTGAAAAAAAAATTAAATATCTAAGAATTAGCAATAGTTAATAAAGTAAAACTCACTAAGGAAAAAAAATGAAAAACCGCAAATTACACAAACACTCTAACGAAAATGGTTTGCAATTCCAGAGAGAATATTATTCATAACCTTGATAACTAAGAGGTTATGTTCACAAACTCCTGGTCGGCGTTATAAAGTCACGGATTCGAGTTATAATGCCCCTAAAGACTCACCGCGTAGTGGCTTAAGCACGTTAACTATGCCATGGGGCAAACCCTCCCACTGGCGTGGTGTGGAAGTTTGGAGAGAGGGTGCCAGCTCTGGTGTCGTCCTCGTCACTTGACCGAGGTTTATAATTACGAGGTTCGTCACCTATAGCCCTCGTGTTGCTTCAGAGCACGATGTAAATTAAAATTAAACCTGAATATTTTTCACAAAAAGTAGAATCTTTTATAAAATGAACTTTTTTTGAGAATAGAAAGTACGTCAGGGTGATCTTGTTAAAAATTGTCGTAAATTTTGCATGTTTACATCAAACCTAAGCCTATTTAATCAAGAAAAATTGTTCAAATTCCCCTGAGTAAATTTTCTCTCTCTTTTTTTCTTACTAACTCTGTTTTTTTTTAATTAAATATGTTAGCACAATATTTTCCCCTCAATGAAGGAAAATTGATTTTTTTCTCCTTTTAATAGCAAATCTTACGTTTCCAATGACTTTCCCAAGAGCACCTTTATCATTCAGCAATTTCAGTCTGTTTCTTGTAAATTCTGAATAAATTAAGGTGCAATTACATCACCCTGCACTTAACCAATAAAACAAAACATCGAAACACGCACACAAAAAATAGGTCATCGCAGGTGTAAGGTCACACGCACATAACCCTTACTAAATCGAGATTAATTATTCGTTTCCTGTATCTCATTAGCAGATGGGACATTACCAATATCAAGGCGACATTATCAGACGTTCAACACCCATTCGCTTTAATGGCGTAGGTCCATCATGAAAACGTCGCACCTGAGTAATTTCGATGCGACCCCCTCTTCAGAGACCGAAATACTATCACGCTGAGACCGTTAAGTGGCTTCCAAATGGTGCGTGCACTAATTCGCTGATAACAGGGGTGTTCCGTTTCAAACTCGCCACCCCTTCTCTTCACCCCTCACCCCCCGACACAACAAATATCCCCCGGGCTACTTCGAATATTGGAAGGACATCAATATAAACACCTTTGGAACGTTATTATTATGCCCAGAACTCGGATGGAATCGGATTGCAAAATTTTTCCATTTTAATAGAAGGAATTTTGACAAATGATGCCTTTCCAGGTTTCGCTCGGAATCCGGAAATAAATGGTTTGGGGGTGTAAAGCAGAGGCGTCTGTTTTCAATCAGACCGCGACAATAATAGAAAATGGGAAAAGTAGATTACGGCTGTTTTTCTTTTATTTTGTGAACGACGACGCTCTCTCTTTAAGGTATTCTTCTCTTTTCAGAACGTAGAATTTGTTTGTTTGTTCGTTTTGGGATGGCGACATTTTGCCTAATGGAAGGGATCTTTTTTTGTGACACAAGTGATTACGCTAAGCGATGTCTTGGATGATATATGAAATATTTTCCTTATTTTAAAAGGTGCTTTACACATTCGAGATGAGTGTTTACTTTTCGGGTAAGCGTGGGAAATATTCAAAGCTGCTAAAAGTATCAAGCAAAATGGAATGATACTTTGCGAAAATGAAACTTAAAGGGAGAAAAATAAGTGGCGCTCAGAAATGGTATTACTATTGTAAGTGAAATATATTTTTTCGGAGTATTAGATCACATATAAACTGAATACTGATATCGATAAGTGGAACAAAATTCCCTTTTTGAACGGCAAAATATATTTTGATAACGTATTTTTCATCTGTTTCTTTCCAAACATTATTATTTTCCCTTCTATTTGGAAATATTTCCATTACCAGGCCACTCAAAATAAAAATTTATAGAATATACTGAAATTTATAGAACATACAAGTGGATTTTTTTTTTGAGGTTGATCAGAAAGAAAAACTTTCTTTTATGTTATCATTCCTTAAATTGAATTTAATAATAAATTTTTAGTGATTTTTGGTAAAATCAGTATTCAAAACAGATAATCATAAGTCTGTGATTATAACTGGGTTTTTGTCAATTCAGTACCGTTAAAGTTTGAAAAAGGTTCCTAAACATTTTGATTTTATTTTGATTATTTATTGTCATTTTGATTTAAATGAATAAGATATTTCAGTATAAACTAAAAGAAAAATATTTACAATTTTTTATTTTTAAAATTTTGATTTTGAAGGAAATTATACAATGTGATAAGTGGACACAGTGCGATGTACACAAATTTTTTCAGTTTAATA
Source organism: Trichonephila clavata (assembly GCA_019973975.1). Lineage (NCBI taxonomy): Eukaryota > Metazoa > Arthropoda > Arachnida > Araneae > Nephilidae > Trichonephila > Trichonephila clavata. The sequence continues at coordinate 811 of BMAO01016141.1, read as the reverse complement.
ATTTTTAAATTTTTTTTGGTTGCTCCCTATGTATATATATTATATAAAATGGATTTTTGACTCAAAATACCATAAAAAGCTAGCCATTTAATTTTTGAAGGAAATATTTATGAAATGATTTTAAAATGCTACCCCTCCTACAAAAATTTACGTACATATGAAATTTGATTTACAGGTACATCAAACTATGTATAATAAAAGTTGGAATGATAACTTGAGTGATTATAAGTAAAATACTTCTTTTTATAAATGATTATTGAAAATTCCTTAAAAAAAGTATAAATTCTAAATTTAATTATTTTTTAAAAAAATAAGTGTTGCTTTTTGATTAAAAAATGCATACCAAATTTTGTTACAAGTATTATTAGCAATAGTTAGAAAAATATTAAAGCATTTGTCACATTAGAAAAAAAAAAGCCTTAGCATTTTAAATGAAGACAAACTAGCTGTTTTATCTGTCTGAGATAAGTCAGTTTAAAGTCTTGTTTTTGATGTGTAACATCTTTACTCTCGGTTGTTGGAGTGATTCGTGAAAAGAGACGGGAATGCGTAACAGGAAGTCGGGAAGCGCGCGATGTTTGATTTGACACTCAGCGCGTTTGGTGGTGTCTCTTCGCTATCCTCGTCCCCTTAATTTATTTTTAATTACTGTATTCTCTATTATTTATATTTTTCAATTGCAATAACTTTTTTACACTGGACATTGGTAGAAATTCTTTACAGTCATCTTAAAATCCCTGAAAGGAGATTAGAGTCCGACAGGACTAGGTGCTCCAATCAACATTTCCCAACATATATATATACCCTCGTC